>CAKNYM010050751.1:177604-196744 GCA_932195095.1 Andricus curvator
ATTTTCAACAAAAAAGTGGAAATTTCAAGAAAATAGTCAAATTTTCAACCCAAGAGATGAATTTTTAGCTAAAATAATGATTTTTCAACAAATAAAGAATTTTTAGTCTAGAAAGAGAAAAAAAAGTGTATCCAAATGGTAGAACTTTCAAGCCAAAAGACGAATTTTCTGTAAAAGAGTTGAATTTTCAACCCAAAACTATGAATTTTCATTTTTGACCAAAAAAGAGGAAATTTTAAATCAAAAAGATTAGTTTTCTCCTAAAAAAAAAAGTTTCAACTGAAAAAGACCAATTTTGAACAAAAAATGGAAAAATGACACTTAAAGTAGAAAAAATTAACTTTAAACCAAAAAAAAACAAGAATTTTCAGAAAATAGTTAAATTTTCCACCAGACATGAACCTTCAACCAAAAAATACATTTTTAACAAAGCAAGTACAACTTTTACCCTGATATTTGAATTTTCAATTAAAAAAGATGAATTTTCAACAAAATAGTTCAACTTTCAACCAAAGAGATGAATTTTCAACTAAAATGATGAATTTTTAACTGGAACATTTAAATTTTCTGTTCAAAAAAATAATGTTCAACAACAAAAAATTAATTTTCAACTAAAGAGATCAATTTTCTGTAAAAAAACTTAAATTTTCAACAAAAAATTTAATTTTCAACCAAACAGTTACATTTTTAACAAAAAAGAGGAAATTTCAAGAAAATACTCAAATTTTCAACCCAAGAGATGAATTTTAAACTAAAATAATAATTTTTAACAAAT
Organism: Andricus curvator; assembly: GCA_932195095.1. Taxonomy (NCBI): domain Eukaryota; kingdom Metazoa; phylum Arthropoda; class Insecta; order Hymenoptera; family Cynipidae; genus Andricus; species Andricus curvator. The sequence goes on from CAKNYM010050751.1 coordinate 178,380, forward strand.
AAAGAATTTTTAGTCTAGAAAGAAAAAAAAGTGTATCCAAATTGATGAACTTTCAAGCCAAATTTTTAACCAAAAAAGAGGAAATTTTAAATCAAGAAGATTAGTTTTCTCCTAAAAAAGACAAAAGTTTCAACTGAAAAAGACCGATTTTTAACAAAAAATGGAAAAATGACACTTAAAGTAGAAAAAATTAATGTTAAACCAAAAAAAAAACGAATTTTCAGCAAAATAGTTAAATCCACCAAAGATATAAACCTTCAACCAAAAAATAAATCAACTTTCAACCAAAGATGAATTTTCAACCAAAATGATGTATCCTCCATTGGAATAGTTAAATTTTCTATCAAGAAAAAGAATTTTCAAAAACAAAAAAAATGAATTTTCAACCAAGAGATGGATTTTCAACTGAAATGATTAATCTGCAACAAAAAAATGATTTTTTAACAAAGTGGTTCAGTCCTCAACCAAGTAGTTCAATTTTTAATAAAAAAATAAGAACCAAATAAGACGAATTTCAAAAAAATAGTTGAATTTTCAACCAAGAAAGATTTCAGTTAAATTTTCAACTAAAATAACGAATTTTCAACAACAAAAAAAAACATCGATTTTTAAGAAAATAATTTTTCAACCAAAAACACGAATTTTCTACAAAACAGTTGAATTTTCAACTAGCAAATATTAATTTCCTACCAAAAAGACACATTTTTTAGAAGCAAATTTTCAACAAAAAGATGAATTCTCAACGAAAAATGTAATAGTTGATATTTCAACAAAAAAAAAAACGAATTATCACCAAAATAGTTAAAATTTCAACCCGAGTTTAATTTTCAACAAAATAGTTGATTTTTTAATCGAATAGTTGAATTTTAGAGCTAGAATGATGAATTCACAAAAAAATGTAATAGTTGATATTTCAACCAATAAAGATGAAACTTCTACCAAAAAAGATGAATTTTTATACCAAAAAAAAAAACGAATTTTCAATGAAATACATGAATTTTTGAACAAATCGTTGAATTTCTAACTAAAAAAGATCAATTTTCAACTAAAATGATAAATCTGCAACAAAAAAATTAATTTTTAACAAAGTAGTTCAACTTTTAACCAAAAGAGATAAATTTTGAACCAAAAAGAAGAATTTTCTACAAAACGGTTGAATTATCAACCCGCAAAAATTAATTTTCTCAGAAAAAAGACGAGATTTTCACCAACATAGTTTAATTTTCAACCAAATAAAATTGATGAATTTTCAACGAAAATTATGAATCTTCAACAAAAACATGATTTGTTAAAAAAGATTTAAAAAAAAAGGATTTTTAAAAAACAGCTAAATTCCAACAAAAAGTCGAATTTTGAACAAAATAGTTGAATGCTCAACCAAATAAGATTAGTTTTCAACCAAAAAGTCGCATTTTTAACAGAAAAAAATGAACTTAATTTATTTACATACAATTTTCAACACCAAAATATAAATTTTTAAGAAAAAAGTTCATTTTCTACCAAAGTAGTTAAATTTTCAACCCACAGAACCGATTTTTGAACAAAATATTTCAATTTTAAACCAAAAACGATTAATTTTTAACAAATATGTTGAATTTTCAACAAAATGATAAAAAAAAATCAATTAAAAATATAATCGTCAGGAGGAAGCAACTAAAAGAAATAAATAAATTACCAACAAGAATATTATTAGCAGGATAGCCACAAAACTCTATTTCAAAATTCCCTAACTTTTTCCTGAACAATTTTTCATTTTCCCTGACTATTCATATTCAAATCTTGTAACATTTTAAAACTGAATCATTTGCAAACGGAATAAAAAAATTTGTAATCCAAATATAAAATTTTTTAAATTGTTTATTCTTGATAGTTATTAATAGTGCCTCTTAAACAAATTCCCTGACTTTTGCGATATTTTTTCCAAATCCCTAACTTTTTCCTGACCAATCAAATTCCTTGATTTTTCCCTGATTTCCAGGCTTTTATTATTATTATTATTATTTATGATTATTTCACTTAAAGAAAAAAACTCTTCAAAATGAAGAAAATCATTTTAAAATAAAGAAAAGTTTTCATTGAATCGAAAGAAATTTCTTTGAACCAAATAATCTTTTTTTCTGAGTGTATAGGCTTTTTCTATATGACTGAAAGTTTCTTGCACGCTAACTTTTCACCGGTTCGTTGAACCGAGACGAAATTTCTAGTTTCGTATGTATTACTGAAACCGTTGAACTAATTACACTAGAGGAAGAGGACTTCCGAAAAATCATCAGTTTTCTTCCCGATTTCAAATTAGAAGGTTCTTCCTCAAATCGCAAAATAAAAATATATTTATTCATAATTCAAAATTTGTATTTATTTGAAAGTTAATTTTTTTTAATTGTGTGGGAGATACAAAAAAAAACCACGGAGTATAAGTAAAGTTTTTTCACTAATGATTACAAAAATAATAAAAATTGTTCATCAATTAATTTAAGTTTTGGGTCCCATACCATGACCAGAACGCATGTGTTCTACTTCATGTACCTATATAACATTAATTTTTGTTAAATTAAGAAAATTAATAAAAATGTATGCCAATTAAATTAAGTTTCAGTCTCTATCCGCGGTTGAAATGTCATATAATATTATTAAAAAAATTTTTTAAAGTTACAAATTATTTGAAAATATACAGTATAACGAAATTTAGGTCAACTAAATTCTAAAGTCAGGTGGGCCTGACTCGCATTGCCTTACTAATGAGTTAAATTGATGAATTAAAAACACAACAAAAAATACAAATTATAGACCCTGATGCCAATTAAAAAAATCTTCCTTACAATTTGGAAACCGTCAAGGAAGTAGGGAAATGTTGAATCCCGTTATAGAAGCTATGAACTTCTATCTTGAAAATCTTTCATCTTCTTAAGTCTCGAACCATGAAATTCAATGTTGTTTAAAAAAATAATTCATTAAAATTCTACAAATGAATTACTTCCTGTACAAATATGTAAATTTATAGAATTAAAGACATATAGTAGGGTGGGTTAAAAATAAAAAAAAAAACAGAAAAAATAAGTACAGAAAATTGGTAATTTTCCGCGTTTTACAAAAAGCGCTAATAATAATTTTCTTTCGTAATCTACAAAAAATGTGCAATTATAAAAAATGTATAATTTTATTATTTTCAGATTTTCTAGGCCAAAATCTCATATTTATAAACCTGAGAAAAGCTCAAATAATTTTTAAAGCTTTACAAACTATCCTATATTTTTGACACTTTAAAATGCCCGAAAAAGAAAATATTCAGAATAAAAAATTCACGAAGTGAAAAATTTCTGAATAAAAAAATTCCGAAAGTTTATAATATTACCGAATTTTAAAACTATAAAATTTACGAATTATAAAATTCCCGAATTTAAGGAATTAAAAATTGGGTTAATAATAAATAAAATACAACAATCCCATGTTCATAAAATAAAAGTATGTTAGTTATTATTTTATTATTTAACAATTTGTCAATTGTTTAGATTCAGAAATTTTAAATTTTCCACTTAGAAAAGTATTTGTTTGGAATTAAAGAAACAATTTCTTTATCATAATTTTTTAATTTCACCAAAAATATCTTCGCAATGAAGAAAATCACTTTAAATAAAAGAAAAATATTAGTTGGATTAACAAAAAACCCATTTCGTTGAACCAAAGAAATTCTGAGTGTCGGAAATTTTCAATTTTTACTAATTTTATTTTTCGGGATTTATTAGTCGTCTCCTAAAATCTTTACATTTTTTCAAAGGAAACTTTGAGCGCGATAATGTTTCTAAATTCTTAAAAAAAAAATGCAAGCCTAGTTCAATAACAGCGATTTTTACAAAACTGTGAGAATTATGAATTTTTTAAATATTGATTCAATTCAGGTTCTGGCTATTTTAATTGCAAAAAATTTCTTATTTTTTTAGATAAATTCTGAAAAATTCCCGAAATTTTAAACTTGCCGGAAATTTAAAATTCCCGAATTGGAAAATTACCGAGTAATAAAATTCTCGAATCTAAACAATTAAAAAATTGTTATAATAATAATATAATAAATAAAATGAAATACTTTCATTTTATTTTCCAATTGGGAAATTTTCTATTTCGAATATTTTCTTTCTTGGGAATTTTATTTTTCGGGATTTTTCCGTAATAAAGTTTCAGCAAGCTCGAACAAATTTTAGGATAATTTGAAAAACTTTTGAAATTTATTTTAATTTGTAAGGTTTATAAAATTGAGATTTTTTCCTAGGAAAATATTGAAATCTCACCAAAAAAAATAATATTAGCGATTTTTGAAAAATTCTTAGAATTACGAATTTTTTTTTTAACTTAATTTTGCCCCGCGGAACCTCAGGATATTGATCGACTCATTTGGAAAAAGAGAAATTTTATTTTAAAAATTGATGTTTAACAAAATTTGTAGATCTAATCAAAAACTAATTTAAGTTATAAAGACGAATTTTTGAAAAAAAAAGTTGAATTTACAAACCAAATGTATCAAAAATTTCCAACTAAAAAAGACGAGTTTTCAACAAAACAAGTGAATTTTTATCTGAAAAAGATCCATTTTCTAGCAAAAATGAAATATCTACATTTTTAATAAAAAAATTAATTTTCAACAAAAAATAACGAATTTTCAACAAAAAATCTTATATTGCTAACAAAAAAGACAAATTTTCAACTTAAAAAGATAAATTTTCAACGAAAAATAGAATAGATTAATTTTAAGTTAGAGAAATAAGCCTTTAACCAAATATAATAAATTTTCATCGGAATAGTTCAATTTTTAACCAAATATTTGAATTTTCAATGGAATTTTTAACCTAATAGTTGAATTTTTAACTAAAAAGGTTATATTCCTATCAAAAAAGACAAATTTTCAACAAAATAGATGAATTTTCAACTAACAAAGATCAATTTTCGACAAAAAATAGAACAGTTTAATTTTCAGTTAGAGAAATAAATTGTTAAGCAAAAAAGAATACATTTTAACAAATTACATGAATTTTCAACCAAATATTTTAATTTTTTATAGAATTTTCTACCTAATAGTTGAATTTTCAACCCAAAAGATTAATTTTACCAAAAAAGACTCATTTTCAACAAAGTTTATGAATTTTCATCTAAAAAAATCAATTTTCAACCAAGATTAGAATAGTTAAAATGTCAGAAAAATAAATGTTCAACCAAAAAAAAACGAATTTTCAAAAAAAAAAAAAATTTTTTTTTCATAACAAAAAAATGATCTTTTAACAAAATAATTCAATTTTAAACTATAAAAGCTAAATTTACAAACCAAAAATATAATATTTCAATTTGCAGTTAGAAAAGTAAATTAAAAAAAAATAAGTTTTCAGCAAAATTAATTAATTTTCAACTAAAAATATATATTTTCAAGCAAAAATGGAAAAGTTATATCTTCAGTTAAAAAAATTAATTTTCAACTAAAAAGAAAAGAATTTTCAACCCAAGAAATTATGTTTTAATCACTATGATGAATTTTCAACCAAAACTATGAATTTTTTTTCAAATAGTGGATTTTTCAATCCAAAAGATGAATTTTCTATCAAGAAAAAAAACGAATTTTCAACTAAACAGTTTTTTTTTTTAATGAAAGAAATTAATTCTTAACAAAAAATAGAATAGTTAAATTTTCTGCTAAACAGATAACTTTTTAACGAAAAAGATTACATTTCTATCAAAAAAAATAAATTTTCCACAAAAAATGTAATAGTTAAAGTGAATTTTCAACTAAAATGATGAATCTTCAACTAAAACAAAATTTTAATTTTCAACCAAATACATGCATTTCAAACTAAAAAGATAAATTTTCTACCAAAAATAAAGTAGGATAATTTTCAGTCAGTAACATAAATTTCCAAACAAAATACAAACGAATTTTCAGCCAAAGAAATTAATTTTTAACCAAGAAGATTAAATTTCTATTAGAAAAGATAAATTTTCGACAAAAAATGGAAGTTGTATTACTAGTTTAAAAAATGAATTCTAAATAAGAAAAATCTCATTTTCAACCAAAAAGATCAATTTTCAAATTTTCAACCAATAAGATGAATTTTTAACAAAGTACATGAATTTTCAACCAAATATTTGAATTTTTAAAGGAATTTTCAACCAAAAGGTTGAATTAGTGACCAAGAAGATTAAATATTCTCCCACAAAATTCGAGTTTTTAATAAAATACAGGAATTTCAAACCAGATATTTGAATTTTGAACTTAAGAAGATAAATTTTGAACCAAACATGTAAGAGTTAAATTTTCAGTTAAAACAATTAATTCTTATCTAGAAAACATAATTTTCAACAAAAGAATTAAATTTTGAACAAAAGAAGGAGGTTTCAAATAAAATTATGAAACATCAACCAAATAAACGAATTTTTAACAAAGTAGTTCCACTTCCAGCTAAGTAGTTGAATTTTCTACCAAAAAAGATTAATTCTCAACGAAAAACATGATATATTATATTTCGACCACAAAAAGGATTTTAATTTTATACCAAAAATAGTTGAATTCAATAAAAAAAATGAATTTTCAAAAAAGTAGTTTAAATCTCCAAACAAAACATATTAATTTTCCACCAAATATTTTCGATTTTCAACCATAATAATAAAATTAACTTCAACTTTAATTTATCGAAAATTCCCTAACTCTGTCAGGTTTTCCTGACATTCCCTGACTTTCTGGAATTACTTGACCTGTAGCAACTCTGTAATTTAAAAAAAGCATATGTTTATTTCACTCTAGAATGTTTTTAAAAAAATATATGTATTAAGTGTGATACATATTTGTTTAAACAATAAATGCTTTAAATTCTCTTTAATGCTCTATAAATGCTCTGTTCGACCTTAAATGCTGAGCATATTCTCGAGAGCATTTGCTCAACATAAATTCTTGGGCATTTAAGGCCATGTTATACATTAGTCACGTGACCCAGCCAGTCCTGAGATCGATATTTTTTGTCCCATATTTAAAAATAAAAGTTAAAATAGAGCGGAAAAAATTTGGGAAAATATTAATAAATATAAAAGGACAGTGTGTGGTAAAGCATAGAGTTGGGGAAGAAAAAAAAGTTATTATTGGAATAACAAATATCGACCGGCAATCAAGCGATCTGCATTATCAACAGTGCTGACACCATGGATATTTCAAATATCAATTTGTTTATTTGCACCAAACCAGCAAATATTATCAAGTGTAATTTTTGCAACCGATGTTTGCATCATTTTCCTCAAGACATGTGAGCCAGAACCTCAAAAATGTTTCATTGAGAACATTGAAATTTGGTTACAGAGTTCTACAGCACGGTCGGTATTATTTATTCATTACATTTTTTTCTTCAACATTTCGAGCCAAATGTTGTATACAAACGCAGATTACAGTTTCCTGAGGCTTTCCCCAAAATTTCAACTCGATATCTCATTCGGTGTGGACGTGAGTTGTTGCAAAAAAATTATCGATAATTTAGGTCACGTGACTCATGTATAACATGGCCTTAAGAACTCTAAAAGACAGTCCAGACCTACGGTGAGTATAGAGATAAGCAAGGCCGGTTCTGAACCACGAAACCTACCTTACCAACTCTGAGAACATTATGCAGTTAAACTTTAACTGTTAAAGTGGTGCGTGTCCTTGCTAAGTTTGTAGAACGTTCTCAAAGGGTCCCGATAACGTCACAATACCATTCTGTGAAGTCATCGGGACCCTTCGAAAATATTCTAGAAACTTAGCATAGACACGAACCACTTGAGTTGCAGAATGTTCTCAAAGTCGGTAAGGTAGGTTTCATGGTTCAAAATCGCCTTTGCCTATCTACTACGATGAATGGTGTCCTTCTTCTCTATTAATTTTCTATTTCCGTAAAGAGTTTAGCAATTTCTTAGGCGAAACATCTAAAAACATGTCACAAGCAGTAAATACTGCAATCACTCGTAAATATAATTGTGGAGCACTCTACGAAGTATGTCAGCCGTCACTAATAGTTAGAAAGTCGTCGATCTGCTTATAGTTGTTCGATATAGAGTTTATGATGCCTCAAAAATTTGTTTAGTCACAAGGACAGCAGAGATAAGTTATCAGAAAATTTAGTGAACATTGTCAATATTATGATTGATTCAAACCAAAATTTTCCATAAATTGTATACTGGGAACTTTTCAATTGGCAAATCAGGGCTCGGACTCACTTCAGAGATGAAAAATAAAATCAATAGTGGCATTAATTTTTGAAAAATAGTAGCAAAATCGTGTCAAGTAATTTCTTGAATATTGAAATATTTTTAAAATCTAGTATACAATATACATATCCCATAATGTCCGAAATCTGTTGAGATCCTCCAAAAAATCCTGGAAATTTCGTAAATCTTTTTAAATCCCTTGAAATCGAATTTCCTGCAAAACCGTTGCATTTTCAACACGAAAATGTGAATTTTTAACAAAAAAGTTTAATTTTCAACAAAAAATATGGGTTTTCTACCAAAATAAATGATTTTTCAACTAAAAAAGATAAATTTTGAACTAAAAATGGAATAGTTACATTTTTAGTTAAAAAATTAATTTTTAACTAAAAAAAATTTCAACAAAATAGTTACATTTTCAACGAAAGAAATTAATTTTTAACTAAAATGATGAATCTTCAACGAAAGAAATATATTTTTAACCAAAATAACAAACTTTCAATAAAATATTTGAATTTTCACCTAAAGCAGATAATTTTCCAACTTAAAATAGAACAATTAAATTTTCTGGAAAAAAATAAACTTTTAACCAAATAAAATGAATTTTCAACAAAATAGTTCAATTTTTTAACCAAGCAGATGAATTTTCAATCAAAAAGATGCAATGTCTATCAAAAAAGGTAAATTTTCGACAAAAAATGGAATAGTTAAATTTTCAGTTAAAAAAATTAATTATCAATAAAAAAAACCTAATTTTCAGCCAAAGAAATGAATTTTCAACCAAAAAGATAGATTTTCAACGAAAAACATAAATTTTCAACAAAGAAGATTCATTTTCTACCACAAAAAATTAATTTTTAACAAAATTCCAAAGAATTCAGGAGAAATTAATAAGAATTCAGGTTGAATTCCAAAGACTCGAAAACCATATAAAAACCCGTGAAATTCTAGGATGATATTTCTTGGAAAATGTATTAAAATACATTGAGAGCTTTAAAATCCTTTAAAATCATTAAAATCCTCGGTAAATCTTATAAGATCCTGTGAAATCTTTTAAAATATCATAAAACCTTATGGGCCCTGTAAAATCGTTCCATAGCTTCTGAAATTCTAGAAAATTCTTTATCTTAAAATATATTAAAAGCTTTGAAATCCCTTCAAATGAAATTAATTAATAATTCCTTGGTATCTTTCAAAAATCCCTAAAATATTTCAAATTAAAAACTCTTAAAATGCCTTGGAAGTTTTAAAAATACCCTAAAATCTTAAAAATCATTATTGAAATCTATTAAAAATTGCTGAGAATCTTTAAAAATACCCTGAAATATTTCAAAAGAATTCAAGCCACTTCAGAAATAGGTATAGACCTGAATGGAATAGTGATTAACCCATGAGTTAATTTACTGAAAGAAAAGTGACTAATGTATTCTTTTCATTTAAAAAAGTAACAAAAAAGTGATTTGGGAACAAAAGTGACTAATAGTGACTGTGCGGCAGCCCTGATTATTTTTTACAGTTACTTCTTACAGAAATTCCCCGATTTTTGCTGTTTTCAAAATGCTTGAATCTTGGAAGTTTTGATCTTTTTATGAATTTTTTTAAAGTTCCATTATGGGCTGCAAATAGGGTACCATAGGGACCAAATCTTGAAAGAAGGGTACACAGAAAAAACAGAAGATAAACTTTACATCGATTTCCGACGAAAGTTTCGCTGCAACAAAAATTAACCTTGTCGAATAAACTTTACATGAAACTGAGATAATTCCGTGTTTTTAAACTGTCTCGGAATAATTTGTCAGTTGTTTTTCAGTGAAAAGGCGTCTTCTGCTATGTAGTTCACAGCAGTGCAAAGAACAGAAGAGTGAAGTTGGATGAAATTGGTCTGGAAATCAGGACACCAGATTTTTCAAAACATTGCACTTATTACCATTTCATTTTAAAAATAATTGCACTTATCGCGGACGAATGCTTATATATTTTTCATGACTATCAATAAAGCACTCGACAACATTAGAAAAAGTCGTCATATTCACTATGATCTTAATCATAACGCACAAGTTATGAGATAGGAATTTCCGTTTTGAAAGCTTCGAGATCCGTCGGTATTGCAGTTTAATATAAAATCCTTTTTACGGAGTAAAATTTTGAAGCTAATAATAGATGATTTATGAATTTATGAACAACTACAACTCCTATCGATCTTATTTCATGCTTCAAATTTTTATTATTTAACGAGTTAATTTTCAAACAGAAAAATCAGAAAAAAACTTTTCTTCTTCATTTTTTCGAAAATTCAGAAAAATAATTTCTTGAACTCAGAAGTTTTGGCATGTATAAGGGCACCCTGAGTCGTAAAATTTTATTTTGAAAAGTTATTAAATAAATATTTATCAAAAATATTGAATGTAAATAGAAAATCTTAATTTTGTACTGTAGATAACATTTTATAAAATTGATGGAAATTTATTAATTTAAGTATATATTCTGTCAGGTATTTCAGGTTGGGGGGAGGGTGCGAAATCAAAGATGTCTGCAAGCTGAGGGATGAACAATAATACCAATTGCATTGGGACAAAACTTTATTTTTTTCAAAACTGAGAAAAAAATGGTTTTTCACCATAAGTGTATTTGGACATTATTCTTTATTTTCTAAAAACTATTCAATTCAATTATAAAGTCTATAAAAAATGTGTAATGATTTTATTATTTAATTAAATAGCTTTCTCGAAATGAAAAATAACATCCAAATACATTTATAGTGAAAAATCGGGAAGACTGAAAAATTCTCGAGACTGTAAATTTCCTGAATTAGAAAATCCCCGAATAATGAAATTCCCGAATAGGAAAATTCCATAATAATTAAGTTCCCGGACATTTTATAATATTACCGAAATGAAAAACTCCCGAATGATGAAATTCCCGACAGTTTATGATATTACCGAATTGGAAAATTCCCGAATAATAAAATTCCCGACATAAAATTGCCGAGTTCTAGAATATCCTAACTATAAAATTCCCATTATGAAATTCCCGAATTTAGACAAATGAAAAAATTTATTCATGAATATTATTTATTTATTAAAAATACAATGATCAAATATTTTTATCAACAAAAATTGTAATGTTTAAAGTTTCTAAAATTACTGCTTGAATCTTAAATAACAATTATTGAAAAAATATTTTTTTGGATGAAAATTTTTTGACGACTGAAAAATTCTAGAACATAAAATGCATGACTCTTTCAAATTCCCAAATTGGGAATTTCCCGAATAATAAAATTTTCAAATATGTACTGAACTTCCCGAACTGGAAAATTCCCGAATACAAATTTTCCGAACAGCTTATGATATTACCAAAATAGGAATTTCCCGGCAATTTATAATATTACCGAATTTGAAAATTCCCGATAGAAAATTGCCGAATCATAAGATATTCGAAATGGAAAATTCCTGAATTATGAAACTCCCGAAACAATGGCAAAAATTGTTTTTCGATCAATACTATTTATTTATTAAAAATACAATCATCAAATATTCGTATAAAAAAAATATTTTTTTCTGATTAAAGTTTATAAAATTATTGTTTGAATTCAAAATAACAATTATTGAAAAAATATATTTTTGGATGAAAATTTTTGGACGACTGAAAAATCCTAAAAAATAAAATTCATGACTCTGTCAAATTACCGAATAATAAAATTTTCGAATATGGAATAAAATTTCCGAATTGGAAAATTCCCAAATAATCAAATTCCCGAATAAAAAATTCCCAAACAGTTTATGATATTACCGAAATGGAAAATTCCCGACAGTTTATAACATTACCGAATTTTAAAATTCCCGGATTATAAAATATCCGAACTGGAAAATTCTTGAATTATAAAACTCCCGAAACAATAAAAAAAAGTTTTTCAATAAATATTATGTATTGATTAAAAATCCAATCATCAAATATTTTTATTAAAAAAATATTTTTTTCTGTTCAAAGTTTCTAAAATTATTGTTTGAATTTAAAATAACAATACTTGAAGACAATTTTCATCCAGAAATATAGTTTTTTTCAATTATTGTTATTTCAATGTTGAACAATAATTTTAGAAACTTTGAGCATTAAGAATAATTTTTTTCTTGATAAAAGTATTTAATTATTACATTTGTTTAAATTCGGGAATTTTCTAGTTCGGATATTGTATAATTTGGCAATTTTCTGTCGGGAATTTTTAAATTCGGTATAATATTATAAACTGTTGGGAATTATCCATTTCGGTAATATCATAAACTGTTCGGGAATTTTCCAATTCGGGAATTTCATTATTCGGGAATTCTTATTAATCGGGAATTTTATTATATATTCGAAAATTTTATTCGGGAATTTGACAGAGTCGGGAATTTTATTTTCCAGGATTTTTCAGTCCTCCAAATTTTTTTTTCAAATATTGTTATTTTAAATTCAAACAATAATTTTCGAAACATTAAACATTAAATATTTTCTTTAATAGAAATATTTGTTTATTATATTCTTAATAAATAAATAAATAATATTCATTTGAAAAAAATTGTTTAAATTCGGGAATTTTCTAATTCAGATATTTTATAATTCGGCCACTTTCTGTCGGGAATTTTGAAATTCGGTAATATTATTAACTGGCGGCAATTTTCAAATTCGGTAATATTATTAACTGTTCGGGAATTTTATTAATCATGAATTTTCCAACTCGGGAATTTTACAGTGTCGAGAATTTTATTTTCGGGATTTTTCAGTCGGATCGAAAAATCATTTTTGTCCAAGCTGTAAAAAAAATTAAGTTTTCCTCCCTGTAATTGGTATTATTTTGTATTATTTGATATTATTGTTTCTCCTTCGGCGTGTAGACAACTTGCCAGCTGACGTGAAAACATTAAATACTTCATTGATGTCCACAAATCCACTTCAAAATTAATTCGATTCCCATTTTTCGTTTTGTTCTTAACCTACAATACCGACTGTGGCAGAAAGTATCACGATAAAATCATTCAAGATCGGTTACCATCTCATGAACTTCATAAGCCATGGAATAATCTTTAAAGATGGTGACGATGATTTTGTTGAGTCAAGTTCTTTATTTACATTCAGGAAAAATACGTTTTGATTCGTCCGCGAAAAGTTTAATTATTTTCAAAATAACAATTAGGTTAGTAAAAGGTTGTTTTAAATCTGGTGTCCTGATTTATATAGCTTTTCACTCATACTTTGCCGTTTTTCCATTGCTGCAAAGGACGTAGCAGACGACAGCTTTTATTCCATCGTAAGATAAACTTTCGCCAAATAGCATGTAATCTTTAACAGCTGAAAATTTTACATGCAACAAAATTTAACTTCAGTTTTTTCTGTGTACTTTAGGGACCTTGACTGAATATAGGGTACAATAGGGGATATAGGGACCGGTCTGTGAGGCCTGCAATTAAAATATGGAGCAGAAAAACTAGGTTGGGGTTAAACGAAGCACGCGCAATTACACTTTTACGTCACCAATTTGCAATTCAAAATAGTATTTTCTGATAAAAATATCGAGATCCTAATGATACCAGCCTACACTCTCCTGGGAAAATCCAAGCTTCTCAAAGGCATTGAAATCACCTATACAATAATAAACTCAAGCCTTCATCGAAACATTCAAATGAAAGTACCTGTCTACCATTCGCAGGCCTCTGACTTCAGAAATTAAAAATAGTGTAAATACTATAAATAGTGTCGCAAATTTGAAAAAATAGTGTCATAAAATTTTTCCAGCATTAAACTGAAATATTAATGGAAATAAAGAAGAGACGGGGCTCGGAACTGCTCAAGCTTCAAAAATAGTAAAATAGTAACCATACTTCTCTAAAAAAAGTAACCGAAAAGTAACAATAATGTAGCAAAAAAGTATCCAAAAAGAATGATTTTTTACCGTAAAAGACGAAGTTTCCACCCAGGGTGGCGATTCGGCTGACGATTTCAAATTCGTGGTCATTTCCCGGTTTTCCCGGTCATGTTTTTCAAATTTCCAGGTCAACTAAAAGTAACATTTTCATACTTGCCGCTAAACGCAAACATTTATTTTAATTCATGACGTTCATTCTAAACATCCTTTAACACAACAGAGCACAAAATTGCAAAATAAATGAATTTTGAAACAACAAAAAATTAATTTTTACTAAAAAAGATCAATTGTTAACCAAAACTTGAATATTTGAACTTTAAGTTAAATTAATTAATTTTCAACCGACCAGATGAATTTTCAACTAAAATTATGGAATATTCAATTGGAATAAGTTAAATTTTGCACTAAAAAATATCAATTTTTAACAAAAAATGGAATAATTAAACTTTTAGTTGGAAAAATTAATGTTAAACAAAAAATAACGGATTTTCAAGAAAATAGTTCTATTTTCAAACTAAGTGATGAATTTTCAACTGAAATGATGAATCTTCAACTGGAATAGTTTGATTTTAAACCAGAAAGATGAGTTTTCATCTAAAACAATGAATCTTCAACTGAAATAGTGGAATTTTCAACAATAAAAAATTAATATTTACTAAAAAAGATAAATTGTTAACCAAAACTTGAACAATTAAACTTTAAGTTAAATTAATTAATTTTCAACCGACCAGATGAATTTTCAACTAAAATTATGGAATATTCAACTGAAATAAGTTAAATTTTCAGTTAAAAAAATTAATTTCCACAAAAAAACTTACTTTCAACCAAAAAAACTAACTTTCAAAAAAATAGTTACATTTGCAAACAAACTGATGAATTTTCAACTACAATTGTAAATCTTTATTTTCAATAGTTGAATTTTGAACCAGAAAGATGAATTTCCAAATAAAATGATAAATATCTAACTGAAATACTTGAATTTGTGACCGAGAAGAAGAATTTTTAAACAAGAAGATAAACTTGTAAAGAAAAGGATAATTTTCAACAACAAAAAATCGATTTTTAACAAAATATGTGCATTTTCAACGAAATAGTTGAATTTTCGATTAAAAAAGACAAATACTCATCCAACTTGTGGAATTTTGAACAAGAAAAGATCAATTTTCAACAAAAAATAACGGATTTTCAAGAAAATAGTTCTATTTTCAAACTAAGTGATGAATTTTCAACTAAAATGATGAATCTTCAACTGGAATAGTTGAATTTTAAACCAAAAAGATGAGTTTTCAACTCAAACAATGAATCTTCAACTGAAATAGTGGAATTTTCAACAACAAAAAATTAATTTTTACTAAAAAAGATAAATTGTTAACCGAAACTTGAATAATTAAACTTTAAGTTAAATTAATTAATTTTCAACCGACCAGATGAATTTTCAACTAAAATTATGGAATATTCAATTGGAATAAATTAAATTTTCAGTTGAAAAAATTACTTTCCACACAAAAAATACCTTTCAACAAAAAAAAAACTAACTTTCAAAAAAATAGTTACATTTTCAAACAAAGTGATGAATTTTCAATTATTGTAAATCTTTATTTGCAATAGTTGAATTTTGAATCAAACTGATGAATTTTCAACTAAAATGATCAATCTTCAACTGGAATAGTTGAATTTTATACCAAGAAGATGAATTTTCAACCATAAAGATTAATTTTCTACAAAAAAGGCGAATTTTTCACAAAGTACATAAATTTTCAAACAACTAGTTTAATTTGTAAATAAAAAATATAAATTTTCAAGCAAATAGTTAAATTTTCATCCAACTACTGAAATAGTTAAATTTTTAGTTTAAAAAATGTATTTTCAATAAAGTAGTTACATTTTCAACAAGAAATTAATTTTTAATTAAAATGATGAATTTTCAAACAAAAAAATAATTTTTTACAAGAGAGTTTAACTTTTAACCAAGTAGCAGAATGTTTAACTATAGAAAGATGAATTCGCAACGAACAATTTAACAAAAATCCGAATCCGAATTATAATTATTTAAAGAAATTCCCTGTTCCAAGTGAAATTATATTTCTGTACGGAAACTCCCTGTCCTAAAATAAAAACGATAACTAATTTCTAAAATTCTCTGTTCCAAGTCAGGATCAGAGCAAAAAATTGCAAAAGCTTTTTCTTATAATGGAAAATAATAAAAATTCAATAATGAATTATGATTTAAATAGAGTAAACTGAGATAAATTATTAAAATAATTAAAACTTGAATTTCGCTACGATCAGAAGTAAATTCCCGGTTTTTAAATTAAATTCCCGGTCATTTCCCGGTCAATAAAGATCCCGGTCCTTCCCGGTTTCCCGGCCAAGTCGCCA
This sequence comes from Andricus curvator, assembly GCA_932195095.1. Lineage (NCBI taxonomy): Eukaryota > Metazoa > Arthropoda > Insecta > Hymenoptera > Cynipidae > Andricus > Andricus curvator. The sequence continues at coordinate 194,863 of CAKNYM010050751.1, forward strand.
CCCTGTCACCAAAATTATGAATCCTCAACAAAAAAATGTATGTTTAAGAAAGTAGTTCAACTTTTAACAAAATGGTTGAATTTTTCTGACTAAAAAAGATGAATTGTTAACGAAAAATGTAATAGTTGATACGATAAACAAAAAAGATTTTAATTTAATATGAAAAACAGTAGAATTCATTTAAAAAAGACGATTTTTCAACAAAATAGGTAATTTTTCAACCAAATTGTTGAGTTTTTAAGCCAAAAAGATCAATTTTTACAAAACAGTTGAATTTTCAACCAGTAAATATGGATTTTTGACAAAAAAGTTATCTGTCAACCAAATAGTTGAATTTTCTACGAAAACAGGGGAATCTTCAACCGAAAAAAACGAATTTTCAACAAAAGAAGTACATTTCTAACCAAAAAGATGAATTTTCAAATAAAATTATCTATTTTAAAACAAAAGGGTGATTTTCAATCAAGACACTGTTCAACTTTTAACCGAATTTCAACCAAAGAAGATAAATTCTCATCGAAAAATGTAATACATAGTTCGATATTTCAAGAAAAAAGATTTAAATTTAAATTTGAAAACTAGCAATTTTAGCTAAATTGCCTTTTTTATCAGGATTCATAATAATTCAATTTATAGCCCTTTTTATACATTTTACATACGAACTAATTATTATTTTATTCTTATTCCTTAATTTTCCCGGCTCTAAAGTGCCAAATTTACTGAAAAAATTTGAATTTTTCACAAGTTTTTAAATAATACGATTAATGAATTAATTCACTTCGTTATTTCGGGCAAAAAATGTAACCAAAAGTAACCTTTTCATTAAATAAGTAACTTTTTAGTAACCGCGGATCAAAAAAGTAATTAAGAGCCCTGAGAAGAGACGGAGGTGTGACGTGAAGAACAATGTTTTCAGTAAACTAATTTATTTTTTTAATTACACGATTTTTGATTTTTGTGTTCAATTGTACAACTCAAAAAAATTACATGGCACACTTCATATTAAATTTAATAAATAACTTTATTTAAATTTTATTTTTTCTAGAAGTAGATGGGAGAAATAAAAATGTTAGATGATTAAAAAGGTACTAATATCCTGCGCTATTTTGTCGTAATAACTGTTCGGTATTTAGTTTTACTAACGTACAATTTGATTATTTCCTCAGGGTCTAAAACGTTGCGCACTCCGACACACTTTGTGCAGTCCAAAATTAAAAGTGTATAGGCCGTAATAAAAATTGTGCAATGGAAAATTAACTTTATTTTTTAAGCAAAACCTAATATTTTTTAAAAGTATGTATTAAAAATAAACTTTAGTATTGATTTAAAATGTTATTATTTATTCCATAAATAATCAAAATTCCTATTTATTTATCCCAGGCTTTAGAGTATTTTCCTTTTTTTCTCATTTTTCCACTTAAATGCGAACTGAATTAATAAAAACCAATAAGAAAATCAAACTGTTTTTGGTTGTAAGTTTAATATTTTCGGTTGAAAAGTCTAAATTTTTGGTTATGAATTCATCTTCTTTGGTTACAAATGCAACTCTCTGGTTAAAAATTAATCTGTTTCGGTTGAAAATTAACTTTTTTGTTGAAAATTTACATTTTCAGGTGAAAAATTCTACTGTTTTGTAGAAAAATCATATGTTCGGCTCAAAAATCCAATAATTTAAAAATTCATCTTTTTAGGTTGAAAATTTAACTCCTTCGTTGAAAGTTGAACTACTTTCTTAAAAGTTTATGTTTTTGATTAAAAATTCATAATTTATTTTGAAATTTCGTCCTTTTTGGGTTAAAAATAAAATTTTTTTAACCGAAAATTTACCTATTTTGTTGAAAATTCAACTGTTTTGTAGAAAATTTGTCTTTTTAGATAGTTT
>CAKNYM010050751.1:196754-225074 GCA_932195095.1 Andricus curvator
TGTAGAGACTATATTTAATTGAAAATTAATGCCATGTGTTGAAAATTCGTCTTTTCTGGTAAAAATATAATCTTCTTGGTTAAAAAATTCAACTATTTGGTTAAAAAAATAAAAAAAAATATTTTTGACTTGAAAATTCAACAATGTGGTAACAAATTTAAGCTATTAATTTCCAAATTTACGTATTTTGTTGAAAAATCATATTTTTTGGTAAAAAATTAATTTTTTGTTAAAAAATTAATTTTTTGTTAAAAATGCAACTACATCTGGTGGAAAATTAATCTGTTTTAGTTGAGGAATAAAGTTTATTTTTAATTAGAATCTTTTCTTGTTGAAATATCAACTATTACATTTTTCATTGAAAATTCGTGTTTTGGTTCAAAATACAACAATTTGGTAGAAAATTCAACTATTTTGTACAAAATTCGGTTATTTAAATTGAAAATTAATTAACTTAAAAAAATTTAACTACTCTAATTTTGGATAAAAATTTTTAGAAAAGAAAAAAAACATAAACTAAAAATTAATCAATTAAAATTTGGACTAAAATCACATCCACTGTTCAGAATATTTGTAGTTTAAAATTTATATAATTTGTTGACAAGTCGTTTTTTCGGTAAAAAATTAATTTTTTGTTAAAAATGCAACTACAACTGGTGGAAAATTAATCTGTTTTAATTGAGGATTAAAGTTTATTTTTAATTAGAATCTTTTTTTGTTGAAATATCAACTATTACATTTTTCATTAAAAATTCGTTTTTTTAAATTCAAAATTCAACAATTTGGTAGAAAATTCAACTATTTTGTACAAAAATCGATTATTTAAATTGAAAAATAATTATCTTGAAAAAAAATTAACTACTCTATTTTTGGATAAAAATTTTTAGAAAAGCAAAAAATATAAATTAAAAATTAATCAATTAAAATTTGGACTAAAATCACATCTATTGTTCAAACTATTTATAGATCAAAATTTATGTAATTTGTTGAAAATTTGTCTTTTTTGGTAAAAAATTATTATTTTTTGTTAAAAATGCAACTATTTGGTGAAAAATTAATCAGTTTTAGTTGAGGATTAAAGCATTTTTATTTTTTTTATTTTTTATTAAAATCTTTTTTTGTTGAAATATCAACCATTACATTTTTCATTAAAAATTCGTTTTTTGGTTCAAAATTCAACTATTTGGTAGAAAATTTCAACTATTTTGTACAAAATTCGATTATTTAAATTGAAAATTAATTATCTTAAAAAAATTTAACTACTCTATTTTTGGATAAAAATGTTTAGAAAAGAAAAAAATATATAAACTAAAAATTAATCAATTAAAATTTGGACTAAAATCACATCCATTGTTTAAACTATTTATAGATCAAAACTTATGTAATTTGTTGAAAATTCGTCTTTTTTGGTAAATTTTTTTGTTTGTTAAAAATGCAACTATTTGGTGGAAAATTAATCTGTTTTAGTTGAGGATTAAAGTTTTTATTTTTAATTAAAATCTTTTTTTTTAAATATCAACTATTACATTTTTCATTAAAAACTCGTTTTTTGATTCAAAATTAAAAAATTTGGTAGAAAATTGAACTATTTGGTAGAAAATTTCAACTATTTTGTACAAAATTCGATTATTTAAATTGAAACTTAATTATCTTAAAAAATTTAACTACTCTATTTTTGGATAAAAATTTTTAGGAAAGAAAAAAAAATTTTAACTAAAAATTAATCAATTAAAATTTGGACTAAAATCACATCTGTTGTTCAAACTATTTATAGACCAAAACTTATGTAATTTGTTGAAAATTCGTCTTTTTTGGTAAAAATTTTTTGTTTGTTTGTTAAAAATGCAACTATTTGGTGGAAAATTAATCTGTTTTAGTTAAGGATTAAAGTATTTTTTTATTTTTTATTTTTTATTAAAATCGTTTTTATTGAAATACCAACTATTACATTTTTCATTAAAAATTCGTTTTTTGGTTCAAAATTCAACAATTTGGTAGAAAATTAAACTATTTCGTACAAAACTCGATTATTTCAATTGAAAATTAATTATCTTAAACAAATTTATCTACTCTATTTAGTATTTCTGGATAAAAATTTGTATAAAAAAAAATACATAAACTAAAAATTAATCAATTAAAATTTGGATTAAAATCACATCCATTGTTCAAACTATTTATAGTTCAAAATTTATGTAATTTGTTGAAAATTCGTCTTTTTTGGTAAAAAAATTAATTTTTTTATTAAAAATGCACTTATTTCGTGGAAAATTAATTTGTTATAGTTGAGGATTGAAGCATTTTGTTTTTTTATTTTTAATTAAAACCTTTTTTTGTTGAAATATCAACTATTACATTTTTCATCCAAAATTCGTTTTTTTTTTATCTAAATTCAACAATTTGGTAGAAAATTCAACTATTTTGTACAAAAATTGATTATTTAAATTAAAAATTAATTATCTTAAAAAAAGGTGACTACTCTATTTGTGGTTAAACATTTTTAGAAAAGAAAAAAATATAAACTAAAAATGCATCATTTAAAATTTGGACTAATATCACATGCATTGTTCAAAATATTTATAGTTCAAAATTTATGTAATTTGTTGAAAATTCGTCTTTTTTTGTAAAAAATTAATTTTTTGGGTAAAAATGCAACTATTTGGTGAAAAATTAATCTGTTTTAGTTGAGGATTGAAGTATTTTGTTTTTTATTTTTAATTAAAATATTTTGTTGTTGAAATATCAACTATTACATTTTTCTTTAAAAATTCGTTTTTTAAAATTAAAAATTCAACTATTTGGTTGAAAATTAAACTATGTTGCACAAAATCCGTTTACTTAAATTGAAAATTAAATACCTTAAATAAAGATTTAACTACTCTATTTTTGGTTAAAAATTTTTAGAAAATAAAAAAATATATAAACTAAAAATTAATCAATTAAAATTTGGACTAAATCACATCCATTGATCAAACTATTTATAGATCAAAATTTATGTAATTTGTTGAAAATTCGTCTTTTTTGGTAAAATTTGTTTATTTTTTTGTTAAATTGCAACTATTTGGTGGAAAATTAATCTGTTTTAGTTGAGGATTGACGTATTTTATTTTTTTATTTTTAATTAAAATCTTTTTTTGTTTAAATATCAACTATTACATTTTTCATTAAAAATTCGTTTTTTTTTGTTCAAAATTCAACAATTTGGCAGAAAATTAAACTATTTTGTACAAAATTCGTTTATTTAAATTGAAAATTAATTATCTTAAAAAAATTGAACTATTCTATTTCTGGATAAAAATTTTTAGAAAATGCTCTTGCTTGAAAGTTCAACTATTTTTGTCAAAATGTATATATTTGGTTGAAAATTCATCTTTTCTGGTAGAAAATTAATCTCCTTGGTTGAAAATTCAACTATTAAATTTTTGAAGTTCTCTCAACCGTGGGAAGATGTTGAATGCTGATAATTTTTTCTGTTTATTGACTAAGTATGTTTGCAGCATCAGGAGATGAGAATTAAGAATCTTATTCCATTAGAATGAGTCAGCCAATACAGTATGAGTATGTACATTGTACAAGAAGCACGACTTTACTCGGTGGTACTGAAAGGTACAAGGTGTGTAAACTACAGCTAGTATTCCGTCCGTGCTCAACAGGATCTGAAAGTGAACGAGTCGATTTTAGCTAGTGGTCGTCGAGAAATTTGATAGGCGAAGGGGATAAAGATTAAAGATCGTTCTTCTCTCAGAGAAATCCTATCTTTTCATAATCAGGCAACTTGAGCACTTGTCTCGTATCGTCTCGAAAAAATTATTAAACCGCAAAACGTGTCTTATGATGATGATTTCATACATACTTTATTATTACACGGAAAAAATTTATCCGTAAAAAAGTCACGAGCTAGTAGCTAGGTCTCGGATATGAGAAAAATTCAGCGGATATTGATGTATTTTCTTAAATAATCTGCGAACTTTAAGGAAGAATTGACGAAATCGAAGCGAAAATTCTAAAACAGTTCATCACTTTTTTTCACGTGAATAATTACAAAAATATTACGAGTGATTAGGAAAAGATTCTCAGAGCACTCCCGAGCTTGCCCGACAAATCTGGGAACTGGAAAGTAGATTCGCCTGTACGTGGCCCGCACACACGCTCTCCCAAACGCGCGGTGCGTATGTGCGCTCGTATGTGTGCCTCGAGCTCGTCGGATGAGTGGCTAGATGTTTTATAATACCTATTTTGTTTGGCCTCGATGGCTGCGCGTGTTTACGCACTTCTGGTTTATGTTTAGAAACTGGTGAGTCAGAAGATTTGAGGGTTCGAATCTTTCTGAGTTGCGAATTTATAAATTAATATAAATTAAATCGCACAAATAAAATTTTTCCTCTTTATATTTCAGTCTGAAATTTTGAGGAACTGTTCGTAAAAAACTTCAAAATGTATCCATACATTTCTCATAGAAATAAGGATGCAATGTTTCATTTTTTATCTCGTATCCGAGACCTAGCTACAAGTTCGTGACTTTTTCACGGATAAATTCTTGCCGTGTACATCTCCCTAGAGTCCTTTTCAAAACCGGTCATAGCCAGGGCTCGGAAATGCTCAAGCTTCAAAAAATAGTAAAGTAGTAACCATACTTCTCTCAAAAATGCAACTGAAAAGTAACAATACTGTAGCCAAAAAGAAACAAAAAAATTTTTTTTTCCAAAAAGGCGAAGTTTCCACCAAAATTATGAACCTTCAACAAAAAAATGTATGTTTAAGAAAGTAGTTCAACAGTATTTTTGATGTTAGATTCAACAGAGGTCTCTGTTATAGAATCGTTGATAAGTAGATAATCTACTATATCAAAATTAATTTTTATTATGCGAAATTAAATTAAAACGCGAGAAATTAAGTTCTAAAAAGTTCACTGCGAACTGGATCTGAAGCAGCAACCAACTCATTACATGTGAGGTGCTCTACCAATTGAGCTATCGCAGTTCACCAGTGAAAATTTCAAAACTTGTATTTCCTTAATTTCGATCGAAATTATTATTTTTAGAGATGTTATTATTTTAAGGCCAGTTATTAATTCAATATTTGAAACTAACAATAAGTTTAACAAAGTTTCGGTTAGACTGGTTTAATATGATAGAAATGAGTTGGTTTCTGGTTCAAATCCAGTTCGCAGTGAATTTTTTAGAACCTAATTTCTCGCGTTTTAATTTAATTTCGCATAATAAAAATTAATTTTGATATAGTACATTATCTACTTATCAACGATTCTATAACAGAGACCTCTGTTGAATCTAACATAAAAAAATACTGGTATTAGGCCTTCAAAAAGATTTCTATCATATTAAACCAGTCTAACCGAAACTTTGTTAAACTTTGTTTCAAATATTAAAGTAGTTCAACTTTTAACAAAATGGTTGCATTTTTCTGACTAAAAAAGATGAATTGTTAACGAAAAATGTAATACTTGATACAATAACCAAAAAAGATTTTAATTTAATATAAAAAACAGTAGAATTCAATTAAAAAAAGACGATTTTTCAACAAAATAGGTTATTTTTCAACCAAATTGTTGAGTTTTTAAGCCAAAAAGGCCAATTTTTACAAAACAGTTGAATTTTCAACCAGTAAATATGGATTTAACTTTAAACTTAATTTTCAACTTTAATTTAAAGATTGAACTTAAATAATTAAATTTCAAGTTTAAAAAATTAATGTTTAACCAAACAGATGGATTTTCAACTACAACTATAGAATTTTCAATTGGAATAAGTTAAATTTTCAGTTAAGAAAATCACTTTAAAAAAAACTAACTTAAAAAAAAAATAGTTACATTTTGAAACAAAGTGATGAATTTTCAAATAAAATTTTGAATATTTAACTAGAACAGTTGAATTTTAAATCAGAAAGATTTTTAAGTGAAATGATGTATCTTTCACTAGAATAATTGAATTTTTGACCTAAAAGATGAATTTTCAACCAAGAAGACTAATTTCTACCAAAAAAGATGAATTTTTAACTAAAAAAGATAATTTTTCAACCAAAAATTGAATAATTAAATTTTTAGTCAAAAAATGAATGTTCAATCAAAGAGATGAATTTTTAACTAAAATTACGGAATATTCGACTGGAATAATAGTTACATTTTCAGCTAAAAAAATAATAATTTTCAACCGAAAACCATCCGAAGAAAAAAAAAGTTTTCAATGAAACTGCTCATTTTTCAACCAAAGAAATCAATTTTTAATTAAAACGACTAATCTTCAACCAAAAAAAAAGTAACAAAAGAGTTTAACTTTCAACCAAGTAATTTTATTTCCAACCTAACAGATGAATTTTCAACTAAAATGATAAATATTTAACTGGAACACTTGAATTTTTAACCTAAATAAATGAATTGTTAACAAAAATGTTAACTTTAAACAGAAATTATTTTTAACCACGAAAGATGAATTTTCAAACAAACAGTTGCAGTTACAACCAAACAGTTGAACTTTCAAGCAAGAGATGAATTTTTAACAAAAAAAAATAGAGTTTTTAAACAAACAGTTGAATTTTCTACCCAAAAATAGGAATTTTCAACCAAAAAAATAATCATTTGTAGCCAAATAATCCTTCAAACAAATCATTAATTTTTCTATCAAACTGTTCAATTTCAAGCACAACAAGCGAATTTTCAAAAAAAGAGTTGAGTTTTCAAACTAAAAAGTCAATTATTTAAAAAAAATTTACCTTTTAACCCGAAAAGATTAATTTTTAAACAAGACCAATTTTCAACAAAAGAGATGAATTTTGAAGCCAAAAAGATTGATTTTCTTCAAAACAGTGAAATTTTCAACCCCAAAATATGAATGTTCAAGAAAAAAGTTAACTTTCAACAAAATAATTGAAGTTTCTATGAAATGGGTTGACTTTCAAGCTCAAAAATGACTTTTCTACAAAACAGTTGAATTTTCGAAACAAAAATACGAATTTTTAACAGACAAAATTTTTGTAAACAAATAGCCATTTTTTTACCAAATTGTTCAATCTCAGTCCAAAAGACAAATTGTCAACAAAAAGTTAAGTTTTCATAGTAAAAAGTCGATTTTTTTAAAAAACATTTCACTTTATAATCCGAAAAGATTAATTTTCGTCAAAACTGAATTTTCCACCCCAAAATATGAATTCTGAACCAAGAAGATTAATTTTGTAGCAAAAAAGAGGAATTTTCGATAGAAAAGTTGAATCATTAACTACGACAGATTTTAGAATAAATTAGAAAATTAGAATAAAGTTGACTTTTAAAGTCGAAAAGATAAATTTTCAACAAAAATGTTTATTTTCAACCTAGAAACATTTATTTTCAGCCAAATAGTTGCATTTAAAACAAAATAGTTGAACTTCCAAGAAAGAGACGAATTTTTAACAAAAAAGTTGAATTACAACCAAATAGTTGAATTTTCAAACCAGAAAAAATTTTCAGTCAAGAAGGAAAAAATAATCAAACAAATTTTTTAATTTTCCAGCTACTTTTCTACAAAAACGTTGCATTTTCAACCCGAAAATACGAATTCTCAAAAAAAAAAAAACTAATAATTTTCAACTAAACAGTTAAATTTTCTGCCAAACAGTTCGATTTTAAGCCCAAAAGACCGACCACCTTTCAACAAAACAGTTGAGTTTACAATCCAAAAAGGCAATTTTCTTGGAAAACATTTGACTTTTTAATCCAAATAGATTAATTTTTAACAAAAATGTTGAATTTCTAACCAAATAGTTGAATTTCCAACCCAAAAATAGGAATTTTTTTAGTTAATTTAGTTAATTTTTTACCGAACTGTTCAATTTCACACCGAAAGACGAATTAAAAAAAAAGAGTTGAGTTTTCAAATTAAAAAGTCGATTATTTAAAAAACATTTGATTTTTTAACCCGAAATGACGAATTTAAAAAAATGTTCAATTTCAAACAAGAAAGATGAATTTTCAACACAAAAAGATGAATTTTCAAACCACAAATACGAATATTTAACAACAAAAGATTTTTTAAACAAATAGTTAATTTTCAATCAAATAGTTAGTTTGTCTACCAAATTGTTTAATTTCAAGCCCAAATGATCAGTTTTCAACAAAAAAGTTGAGTTTTTAAACTAAAAAGTCTTTTTTTAAAAGAACATTTAACTTTTTAATCTGAAAAGATGAATTTTCAATGAAGAAGATTAATTTTCTACAAAAAAGACGAATTTTCAACAAAATACATCAATGTTCAACCAAACACTTGCATTTTTAACAAAAAAAGATTAATTGTCAACCAGTAATGGAACAGTTAAATCTTCAGCTAAAAAAAATTAATTTTTAACCAAAAAAAAACAACAAATTTTCAGTCAAAGAGATGAATCTTGATTCAAAGATTAATTTATAGCCAAACAGTTACATTTTTAACCATAAGAGCTGAATTTTCAAACAAATAAATTTGTTAAAAATGAACAAATTTGCGACCAAATTGTGTTCGAAGTCTCTTATAGAGTTACATCCAATATTTTCTTGTTGCTCTACCCTGAATACAAAAATTCAAATAGAAAGGAACCAGCAAACTGGTGGAATCCGAACCATCAAAACGTTAATAATGGCACGTGTTTTCCACTGGTGGCGGCTTGAGTTTTCAAAATCGGTTACAGGGTGCAATCCAAAATTTTCTCATTGCTCTTCCTCGGACATTAAAATTCAAATGGAAAGAAACCAGAAAACTGGTGGAATCTGAACCACCAAAACATCAGTAAAAGTAAGCGAAAATTCGTTTTCAATTGGTGCCGGCTCAGGGATATAAAATTGAAGCCTTACTTCTGGTTTCGATTTCCTTCCTCTGCTGTGAAATAAAATGGAGAGTTTGGAAGCTTCAATGCGAAGTAGGTCAAATTTATTGGAGAAGCTTCGAAGAGTGTATCGGCTCTCGAATCGCATTCTTACGAAACAAGTGGTTTCCAATTCCAACTTCCAATTCAAGTGTGATGTCAAAGATCGCATAATGTCTGGGGAATATTTCCGGGAATCGGCATGCGTGTTTCTTGGCTCACAATCAGTAAAACCCTACCAGTAAAACCAGAAGAAGACCGTGGAACGGGGAACTGAAGGCCCAAGAACCGAATGGGGTCGGAGAAGACTTTCACTTTGGTAAGGCCAGCCGACTCTTTTTAAATATTCACTTCTGAGACTGACTATAACGCTTCACTTTCATGCACACCACTCCTTCCTTCCTAAGGGATCGTTTTATTTGCTTTTATTGCTTGGTATTCACGGATATCCTCCTCATATCACTCCCAAGGCCTAAGAAATAACCTTGCAAAAGAAAAATAATTTAAAATCTGAAAAACTAGAAAATAACCATAGAAGTGAAGGGGGCAATACAGAACTAGATAACCAACAAAATCGGAATTTTCAGGAAAGCGAAAAAACATTCCGTAAAATTGAAATCAAAATTTATCCAATTTCGAGAAAATATATGTATCAGTTGACAATCTCAACAAACTGGAATAGGCTCAGCTGCGGATTGTAATCAAAAATGTAATCTTCAGTCCGAGATATTGAGATTCTGAATGAGGATAAAAAAGTTTTGATCTAAAGAAGTGAACCAATTCCGAGTAATTCCGAGTGAGGCCAGTCGACTGTTTTTAAATACTGTGCGAGACTGATTATAACGCTCCACTTTCTAAGGGATCGTTTTATTTGCTTTTATTGCTTGGTAGACACGAATATCCTCCTCATATCACTCCCAAGGCCCAAGAAATAACCTTGCAAGAGAAAAATAATTTAAAATCTGAAATACTAAAAAACAACCGTAGAAGTGAAGGGTGGCAATACAGAACTAAATAACCAACAAAAGCGAAATTTTCAGGAAAGCGAAAAAACATTCCGTAAATCGAAATCAACATTTAAAGATAAGATAGAGGCCCATTTCTGGGATGACGTGTTGCTAATTTAGGCCCACAAAAATTTGATCAGAAAAAGTTATCCAGTTTCGAAGAATATATGTATCAGTTGACAATCTCACAAACTGGAATAGGCTCAGCTGCGGATTACAATCAAAAATGTAATCTTCCGTCCGAGATATTGAGATTCTCAATGAGGGTAAAAAAGTTTTAATCTAAAGAAGTGAACCAATTCCGAGTAATTCCGAGTAAGGCCATCCGACTGTTTTTAAATATTCCCTTGTGAGAATGTGTCAGACTAATTATATCGCTTCACTTTCTAAGGGGTCGTTTTACTTGCTTTTATTGTATGGTAGTCACAGATATCCTCATCTTCATCATATCACGTGCAACGTTCAAGAAATAATCTTACAAAAGCAGAAGAAAAATAATATTAAAATCCGAAATAAATAGAAAACAACTGTAGAAGTGAAGGGTGGCAGTACAGAACTAAATAACCAACAAAATCGCAATTTTTCAGGAAAGCAAAAAAAAATTCTGTAAAATCGAATTCGCCATTTATAGATAAGACAGAAGCCCACTTCCGAGATGTAGAAGTTGACAATCTCAAAGTGACGCTGACCAAAAATTGGAACAGACTCGGCTGCGGATTACGATGAAAAATATAATCTTGTGTTTAAATAAAAAATAAAAACATTCTCCCGAGATATTGAGTTTCTGAATGAGGGCTAAAAACTTTTGATCTAAAAAAGTGAACCAATTCCGAGTAAATCGTCCAAGAATTTTGAGGTTACAATTTCACAGGTTTTGAAAAACGGTTTTCGGTAAGGATTGAAAACAGGGTAAATAAGGAGATTTTTGACGAAAATAGGAGAATAAATTCTTTTAAATATAATGATTGTGGGTGATATATTAAATTCAATTTGAAACGCTTAAAATTCCTAACATTTCAATTAAAAATATTGCATTTTCAACCAAGTAGATGCATTTTTAACCAAATAGTTGAACTTTCAACCATAAAGATGAATTTTCAACCAAATAGTTGCATTTTCAAATAAAAAAGAACAAACTTCAATTAAAAATGGAATAGTTAAATTTTCAGTTTAAAAAATTAATTTTCAATACAAAAAAAATGAATTTTCAACAAAATAGTTCATTTTTTAAGAAAGTAGTTCAACTTTCAACCTAGCAGTTTAACTTCCAACCAGGTAGTTGTATTTTCAACGAAAAAGATGAATTTTCAACTAAAAATATTAATTTTCTACCAAAAAGACGAACTTTAAAAATGGAATAGTTAATTATTCAGTTTAAAAACTTAATTTTCAACATAAAAAACGAGTTTTCAACCAAAGAGACAAATCTTCTACTAAAATGATGAATTTTTAAACAAACAAAAAATAAATTTTGAAAAAAGTAGTTCTACTTTCAACCAAATAGTTGCATTTTTAAACAAAAAAGATTAAACTTCTCCCAAAAGAGAGGAATTCTTAAACCAAAAAGGCGAATTTTAAACAAAAGAACAGACTTTTCAATCAAGAAAGATTTTTCATAAATGTTTAATAAAATATTTGAATCCTCAACCAAAAAAGAAGAATTTTCAAACAAGAAGATTAATTTTCTACCGAAAAAGAAAAATTTTCGGAAAAATACATGAATCTTCAATCAAACAGTTAAATTTTCAATTAAAAAAGATCAATTTTCAACAAAAAATGGAATAGTTAAATTTACAGTTATTACAATTAATTTTCAACAAAAAAGAAAACGAATTTTCTTCAAAATAGTTACATTTTCAGCCAAATACGAATGTTCACCACAATACATGCATTTTTATCCAAATAGTTGAAGTTTCAACCAAAAAGATTAATTTTCTACCAAAAATTACAAATTTTCAACAAAACAGTTGATTTTTCAACTAAAAGAAAATAAATTTTAAAAAAATAAATGTTTAAAAACAGTTTAATTTTCTAAAAATAGTGATTTTTCAACTAAAATTTCAAATCTTCCATAAAGAATAGAATTTTTAACAAAATAATTTAACTTTCAACCAAACAGTTGAATTTTCAACCAAAGAGATAAATTTTTAACTAAAATGATGAATTTTTAACCAAGAAGATTAAATTCCCATAAAAAAATACAAATTTCCCACCAAACTCTTGATTTTTTAACTAAAAATATCAATTTTAAACTTCTTTTGTTATACATTTGTCTCTAATCAACAGTTGCAGCTTTAACCTAAAAATAAGAAAATTCTACAAAAGGAATGTGTTTTCAACAAGAGTTGAATTTTCAACCAAGCAAGATTTCTCAGTTAAGAGAGAAAAAAAACTGGAATTTTCTACAAAACAGTTGAACTTTCAAGACTGAAACACGAATTCTCAAAAAAACTTAATTTTTAAAAAAATAGTTGAATTTTCATCCGAATAGTTGAGTTTTTAACCAAATAATAACATTTTTAACCAAAAAAGATTAATTCCTAACCAAAAATATATTAGTAGACATTTCAACAGCAAAAAAAATATCTTTCAATCAAATATTAATTAGTTTCTGCTAATTTATAGACTAAAAAATAATAGTTTAAATAAAAATTCTAGTTCATTAATAATAATTTAAAAATATTACGTTAGAAAGCTTACAATTTTGCTTACAATACAAAGTTATTTTTTTTCAATAATTTTTCTTCTATTTAATATTTTTCTCTTGAAGAGTTTTTAAGATCGGAAATTCTACAATTTATGAAATTCGAAATCTTCAAACTCGAACCTTAAAAAATGTTTCAAAGTTGCAAATAAACTCGGATACCACATTTCTAAGCAATCTAAATATCGTGATTTTAATTGTACTGCAATTTTGAGTAATTAACACTTTGCATGTTAAATTATCTGGAATCTGATACCACCAATGTTGCACAACATTGAATTCATCTTCAACGTAATTGTAGCAAGACTCACATAATAATAATTTATGTTTGTAAAAGATATATGTTACAACTTCACTACGAGAAATGCCCATTTCTCTTCCCTTCAAATGTTACATGTTGCTTGCTAATACATATTTAAAATATTACGTAACATTAAAAAGAGAGGGGGGGGGGGTATTTTGACCCGATTACGTAACATTTTTAATTTTCTGCACCATCAACTTTGTATATCAAAATTTTTAAATAAATAATTTTCATTCATCATACAATTTATTTCTATATATTTCTAATTATTGATAGACGAGAAAATTTAAATTGTAAATGATTGTTTAATAATGGGAAATAATTCTGTTCTTAACATTTCGCTACCACACTATAATTTGTAAACTTTCTTACATTTTTAAAGAGATAAAAATTAAATTATGGGCAAAAACTTATTTTGAAGAATTCGAAAAAAAGTTAGAAGCTTTTTAATAATAATGAAAAGTTTTACAAGATTGAATTTTTTGAAAGATTTCTGGGAAAACTTTAAATGGTTCAGGTTTTATTTTAAAACTGAATTTTGCAGGGTGTCAAGAGAATGAAAAAAATCTTCTTAAGATTCATTGGAAAATTTTAAATGATTGTTTTATAATAAATTCTAAGAGAAAAATGGAAAAAGATCCCGAAACATTTTTAATTATTTCCTAAAATTTTTAAAAAGAGTGTAAAAGATTTTGAAACAAAATTTTGCAATTTTGCCATATTACATACTTTTAGAAAAAATTTGAGTTAGTTTAAGAGATATTCAGAAGTTTTGAAACGATTCAAAAATAATTAATTTTTTTAAGATTAATTTTAAAAAATTCCAAACATTTCAAAAGATTTCAAAAATTTTCAAAGAAAAATCTGAAAGATTTTAAGGCAATTTTTTTAAGTTTGCAGAATTTTAAAAAAATTTAGGAAAAATTTTAATAATAAAGATTAGAAGGTTTAGAAAGTCTGACAAGATTAGGAATTTAATAATTTATGGGAAATGCAGTGTTGTTTACCTAATAATTTTTCTTTAAAAAATTGTTATCACGAGATCTCGCAGACATTGTTGTCGAAAACCTGAATGGTTGCAACACTGCGTGAATATGACTTTTAATGACTATTTTTAGTTTGTTTATCTATTGATAAAGATAACGAACTTTGTGCAACATCTATTTTGTAAATTAAAATTTCCAAATGAGTCATCTTATTTCCTGATGAAATTTATTTCTGAATTCTTCTAAATATTATTGATAAAAGAGCAAATTTTATTTGCAAATGTCTTTTTAATAATGGAAAATAATTCTGCTCTCAGCATTTTGCTACCACATTATAATTTGTAAACTTTTTCGCACTTTCAAAGAAATGAGAAAAATGAAATTACGGACAAAAACTTGGAATATGTTAATTTAAAAAATTACACTGTCGCTACCGGCAAATAACAGGTCTGTACCAAACATAAGATTTCTGGGAAAATTTTAAACGATTTAGGTTTTTTTTATAAAGATTCATTCTTAGTTTTTAAGATTTCAAAATATAACGAAAAAGATTCTGGAAGATTTTAAGACGATTTTTTTAATTTTCAGGATTTTAAAATTGTTTTAAGGAAACTAAATTATTTCAAAAGATATTTAGAAGTTTTAAAAAGACTCAAAAATAATTTAAATCTTGAGTAGATTAAAAAAAAAATTTACATGCAGAAGATTTCGAAAATAATAACTAATTAAGATTCCTGGGAAAAGTTCAAATGATGTTTTACTTTGAAAAATTAATTTTAAGAATAAATTTAAAAATATTTCAGAATTAAAAAATTTGAGAAACAATTAGAAGCGCTTTAAGAATTTTGTATGATTTCAATAGGATAACAAATTTCTTAAGATTTCTGAGCAATTTGTATATGATTTTTTATTTTGAAAAATTATTCTTGAGATAATATTTAAAAAGGTTTCCAAAATTTTCAAAAAAGAATCCGGATGATTTTAGGGCCGTTTTTTAATTATGCAGAATTTTTTGAAAATTTTAGAAAAAATTCGAATGCTTTTAAAAGATATTTAAAAGGATTTGAAGTTTTGAAAAGATTCAAAAATAATTTAAATCTTGAGAAAATGTATAACAATTTTAAACAAAACGTAGATGTTTTAAGATTTCGAACCAAAAAGTTGATAAGCTTTTTAAGAATTCTGAATGACTTCAAGAGAATACAATTTTTTTATGACTTCTGAGAAAATTAAAATTTCTAATGAAAAAATTAAAGTTTAAAAAAGATTTAAAAACATTTTTAAAACATTTTAAAGGAGAATACAAATTTTTTTTAAGATTCGTAAGAAAATTATAGATGATTTTTTGTTATAAAAAATTATTTTTAGGGGAATAATTAAAATATTTCAAAAAAAATCAGAAGAGTTTCAAAATTGTTAAGAATCTGGAAGATTTTAAGGCACTTTTTTAAAAATTTCCTAGGGTTTGAAAACATTTCAAAAATAATCTAAAATTCAAAGACTTTAAAAAATTTTAATCAAAATGTAGATTTTTTAAGATTTGAAAATAAATTTTTTAAGCTTTTTAAGGATTTTGAAAGGTGTCAAAATTAGAAAAAAACTTTCTTAAGATTGCTGAGAAAATTTTTTATGATTTTTTTTTTCCAAAAAATAATTTTAAGAGAATATTTTCCAAGATTCCCGAAATTTTCAGAAAAGAATCTAGAAGATGGTAAGGCGATATTTTTAGTTTCGCAGAATTAAAAAAAAATTAGGAAAAATTCAAATAATTTTAAAAGCTATTTAGAAGGTTTCGAACTAGAAGTTTTGAGAAGATTAAAAAATAATTAAGAACTTGAAAAGATTTTTAAAAATGTAGAACAAAATGTAAATTTTGGAAGATTTTGAAACAGAATTGAGAAGCTTTTTAAGAAATTTTAAAGGTTTCAAGTGAATAAAAATTTTTTTTACGAATCCTAGGAAACTTTTAGATGCTTTTTTGCTTTAAAAAATTAATTTTTAAAGAAAATTTACAAAGATTTTAAAACATTTTAAAAGATTTCTAAAAATGTCGAAAAACATCTAGAAGATTTTGAGACAATTTTTCAAAAGTCGATTCCCATTTTTATTAAAAGAATTTTATATTTTGAAAATTAATTTGAAGAGAATACTTAACAGGATTCTCGAAATTGTCAAAAAAGAATCTGGACGATTGTAAGACGATGGATTTAATTTTGAAAACTTAAAAGAAAATCGAAATTTTTTGAAGTTATTTAAAAAGTTTAAAAAATTTTAGGACAAACGGTAGATTTTGGAAGATTTTTAAACAAAATTGAGAAGCTTTTTAATAAATTTTTAAGGTTTCAAGTGAATAAAAAAATTTTCTTAAGATTCCTCGGAAACTTTTAGATGATTTTTTATTTAAAAAAATTAATTTTTAAAGAAAATTTACAAAGATTTTTAAACATTTCAAAATATTCATAAAAATATCGAAATAAATCTGGAAGACTTTAATGTAATTTTTTTAATTCAGAACTTTTTTTCTAAATGCTCGAAAAAATTTGATTCCTATTCAGATTTTACTTGTTTGCTAATAAATATTTAAAATATTAGTATTTTGTGCTGCCAATTAACTTGGAAAGTTTTAAACCCGCAATCTAAATGAGAAACTTTTGCCTGAAGGAATTTAATAATTTATAGCGAATTCAGTGTTCGTGTAATTATACTTGAATAGTAATAGTAGATAAGAGTACGTTAAAATTTAATAATCGCTTTACGATTGATTCTTTGACGTCAGAATAGCCAGGTAGCAAGTGCGAGGATCACGTTCGTTACAACTGTGCTGGCGTCAAAACCAGAAGTTATTACTGGTCTCTAAATTTAGAATTCAAATAATCAAAATCCAAGATATTCATATTCTTTTATTTTTGGGTTTCAAAACCTTTCTCTAATGCCAAACCTCAATTCTTTGATTGCAACACGCTCAAAAAATCTCTGAATTGTTTAATAAAAATAATCTGAAAGCTTGAAGTCTTCCGAATTCAACGATATGATCACTTTTATCCCAAAAAATTTTCATCAATAGTTAGAGGGCAAATAATCCCCAAAAACAGGGTTTTCGGCCTCCTTTTTCAAGCTTGAGAACAAATGAAGATACGTGCGCAGTTTTGTGATGCGAGTGCAGTTCAATAATTAAATTTATAATAAAATAGCTCTTACGCAAAAAATATCATTTTGAATATTTCAGAACATAATCAGTCTTGGCACGTGGAAGGCACAGCAGGAAAAGTAGTAGAAAAATTGTAACCGTTCGATGACGATAGTAATTCCAAAAGCAAGTCGACTCCGTTCAATAGATGCGAGTGAAGGAAGTGCTAGAGTTACTTTTGTCATCAAAAGGTTACTTTTTTTTATACCACTTTTATCATAAATTTCATTACTGAACTGCACTCGCATCACAAAACTGCACTCGCATCACAAAACCGCACTCACATCATAAAACTGCGCACGTGGAGACATCAATCGGCTTCCTGTCTTCATTTGTTCTCAAGATAAAGTATTTGTAAATAAATCCCTGCAAAAAATAAATTATTGAATATTTCAGAATTTTGAAAAATGTACTGCATTAAAGAATGTTGAAAGAATATCCGCGAGCTTTTTCAGATTTTTCCTAACGTCGACGGGATCTTTTGCCCCCTAAATATTGGTAAAAATTTTTTGGGATAAAAATGATCATATCATTGAATTCGGAAAACTTAAAGATTTCAGATTCTTTTTATTAAACAATTCAGAGATTTTTTTAGCGGGCTGCAATCAACAGAAGCGACTTTAGTTCACAAAATAATGAACTCTAATGGCAATTTAAAAAAAAATAATGATAATGATTTTAGATTGGATTTTACAAACTAGAGTTTAAATTGGTTTTGTTGTCACAAATAGAGCCCAAAATGATCTCAAAACAGGGAGAAATAGAGTGATTTTTCACGAAAAAAGGGCAAAAAATTCTTTCAAATAAAATTAATATAGTAGGTAAAATATTGAATTCAATACAAAAGGCTTTAAATTCCTGAGATATGTCGAAATATATTGCATTTTCAACAAAATCGTTGAATTTTCAACCAAAAAAGATTTTTCATCAAAAGAGATGAATCTTCAACAATAGAGTTGAGTTTTCAAGCTAAAAAACCCAATTTTTTAGAAAACTTTTGACTGTTAAAGACGAAAATTATAATTTTCAACAAAAAATTTCCTTTTCAAATAAGAAAGATGACTTTTGTAGGAAAAATATGAAATTTCAATCCAAGTAGGATGCATTCTTAACGAAAAATATAGTAGTTATTTCAACCGAAAAAGATTTGAATTTTTAATGAAAAATAGTTTAATTCATCCAAGAAAGGCGAATTTAAAAAAAAAATCTGCTTTCAACCAAGTAGTTGAATTTGCAACCAACAAATATTTTTATTTGAAACCAAAAACAGTTGAATTCAACCAAAAACCACGAATATTCTCAACAAAATAGTTGAATTCTCAACCAAAACAGATATTTTAATTTTAAATAAAAAAAAAGTTTAATTCAACCAGGAAAGACAATTTCTCAACAAAATACATTAACTTTCAAATTTTCAACCAAAAAATATGAATTCTCAACGAAAAATATGATACATAGTTGACATTTCAAACAAAGAAGAGATAAATTTTGAATAAAAAACACTTAAATTCCATCAGAAACGACAAATTTTTAACAAAATAGTTGAATCCTCGACCAAAATAGACTAATTTTCAACCAACCATTTGTATTTTTGACCAAAAGAGGTGAATTTTCAACCAAAAAACGAATTTTTAATCAAATAATAAAATTGTCAACCAAAGAAATGAATCTCTAACAAAAAAAAAAGAAGTTTTACCAACGTGGTTCAAGTTTCGACCAAAAAAGATTTTAATTCTAAATCAAAACCAACTGAATTCAACCAAAAAAGAAGAATTTTCTACAAGATAGTTGAATTTTCAGTTAAAAAAATTAATATTCATACAAAAAATATTTTCTACCAAAAGAAATGAATTTTCAACCAAAAATTTGAGTTTGAAAGTTAAATTTTTTAGAAAATAATTTCCTTTAAAACCCGAAAATATGAATTTTTAACAAAAAATGAAGAATTTTGAACCAAATAGTTTAACTTTGAAGCAAAAGAGACGAATTTTCAACAAAATAGCGGAATTTTCAACCAAATAGTTGAATTTTTAAGCCCGAAAGACCAATTTTTCAGAAGAAGGTTGAATTTTCTACAAAACAAAGATGAATTCTCAACAAAAAATATAACACATTGATATGGATATTTCAGCCAAAAAATATTTAAATTTTAAATCAAAAACAGTTGTATTCGACCAAAGAAATCAATTTTCAACAAAATAGTTGCATTTTCAATTAGAGAAATTAATTTTCAACCAAAAAAAGATTTTCTACCAAAAGAAATGAATTTTCCACAAAAAATTTGGGGTTTCAATTTAAAAAGCCGAATGTTTTAAAAACCCATTTTTTTAGAAAACTAAGCCTTTCAAACCCGAAAAAATGAATGTTCAGCAAAAAATAATGAATTTCAAACCAAATAGTTGAACTTACAAGCAAAAAAGACCAATTTTCAGCAAAATATTTGAATTTTAAACAAATAGTTTAAAGAATTTTCAAACCAAAAAGACGAATTTTTTAGAAGAAATTTGAATTTTCAATAAAAAAGTTTATTTTTCAACAAATAAAAATGACTTTAACAAAATAGTTGAATTATCAACAGAATAATAAAACTTTAAACAAAATTCATCAATTTCTAACCAAATGGTCGAATTTTCAAACAAAAAAGATTAAACTTCAACCAAAATCCAAATGTAGTTGAATTTTCAAGAAACATGATCATTTTACAAAAAGAGATGAATTTTCAATTCAAAGTATAGTTGGATTTTATTTTTGGGTTCTATTAATTCAGTTCGCATAAATTCTATTAATATAAATTTTAGCAATCAAATTTATTTTTTGTAATTTAAAATTTTGTTTAAAATGACGAGAAAAATGGGAAGTTTCTTGAAAATAGGGGGAAAAAGAGGCATTCTTTAAAAACAGGGAAAAGAGGGAAATACAAGAAAGAAAATAAAAAAAATTTTAATTCGAAATCATCACTATGAGAAAAAGAAACGTATTGGAATTCTAAAAAAGGTAATTTGGAATCATTTTTTTTTTGCCTTCCGGGAGGTCAAAAAGGTCTTCCCAATTTATTGCGGATTTTAATCAATAATTTTCTAAAAAAATAATGCCCATCTAATTCACCCCTGTTTTCGGAAAAAATTCTTAAAACCTGTGTAGATATTAGAATTTTTTCGGATATACAATAGGAAAAAAATTGCCAACACCCGCGAATGATGTAAATCAGAATTATTTCTTTAAAAAATGATTGATTTAAATCTGATAAAAATTGGGAAGACTTTTTTGACTGCTAAAAAATTTAAAAACAAAAATTGAAACTCAAGAAAATGTTAAAACTCTGCAAATAAGCAATTTTTTAAACATTTTTTTCGAACGCCAATAGTGAAGCTGCATATCTATCGATTCCAAATTAATTTCACTTTTTTGGGTACTTTTAGGGAATTTTTTTTGGACCCAACTTAATATAAATTTTATTATCAGAGGCTTTTAAAAACCGGCTACCAAGTAGTTGAATTTTCAACCAAAAAGATTAATTTTCAGTCAAAAAAGGCGAATTTTCAACAAAATAATTGAATTTCCAACCAAAGAGTTGAATTTCAACTAAAAAATAGAAATTTTTAACGAAAAAATGTGAATTTCTAACAAAAAATGGAATGCTTTAAACACGTATATTCTGAGAATGCATTCTCACGGCAAAAGTCTGAAGTTATTCTTTGGATGATCTTTTAGAATTCTATTCCAGGCGACAAAAACGATTTAATCGATCCTCTGTACACCGAGAGTAAATATAATTTAACGGTACTTGGCTTTTATTCTATGGATTAATGAGACAGAAGACAAGTTTATATAAGGCCAGACAAGTTTTTCATGATGGCTTGTAACCTCTTTCATCTGAGCTAAACAGAATTTATTCCATCTAATTTTTTCATGATCTTAGATCTGTCAGTTATTGTAGGTTTATTTTTCATTGTTACATTAATTGTACCGAGAAACAACTGTAGATTATTTCATAAATTTAAAAAAAAAATCTGATTTTTATCATTCATGTCCCTGGGGGTCTTATTTCTTTTCTTTTTACATAAAAAGGAACTGTGTCAAATTTAATTTCCGATCCGGAAAAAATGTTCTCAGAAATTCTGCCTAAATTGCCCAAAAATCCGAAAAAAAAAACATTTTTTCTTGATTTACTTTAAAATTATTGCTTTCAGTTGAAAAAATTAATTTTCAAACAAAAAAAATCCAGATTTCCACAAAATAGTTCAATTTTCGTGCAAAGGGATGAATTTTCAATTAAAATGATGAATCTTCAACCAAAAATAATTAATTTTTAAGACAAGTTTACGTTTCAACCAAATAGTTAAAATTTCAACCAACATGATGAATTTTCAACCAAGAAGATTAATTTGTACAAAAAAGAAGAAATTTTCAACTAAAATGATGAATCTTTAATTAGAATAATTGAATTTTCCACCAAAAAGATAAATTTTCAACCAAGAAGTTTAATTTTTACCACAAAGACGAATTTTCTATTAAAAAAGATCAATTTTCAACGATTAAATATAAATTTTCAACTAAAAATGGAATACTTGAATTTTCAGTTTAAAAATTAATTTAATTTAATTAATTTTTAATTACGGTGATAAATTTTTAACTAAAATTATGAATCTTCAACCGAAAAAAAATAAGTTTAACAAAAGAGTTTATATTTTAAACAAGTAGATGAATTTTCAACCAAAAAGATTAATTTTCTACCAAAAAAGGCGCATTTTTAACAACAGCAAAAAATATATGAATATTCAACGAAAAATGGGATAGTTAATTCAAATGAAAAAATTATTTTCAACCAAAAAACGGCGACTTCAACAAAATAGTTAAATTTTCCACTAAAGGGATGGATTTTCAACAACAAAAAAAAGTATCTTTAACACGAGGACTAAATAGTCCAATTTTCAACCAAAAAGAGGAATTTTGACAAAAATTATGAATCCTTAACTGAACTAGTTGATTTTTCAACCAAAAAGATTAATTTTCTGTAAAAAAAAGTCGAATTTTCAACAAAATAATTAAATTTCCAAACAAAGAGTTGAATTTCAACTAAAAAGGAGGAATTTTTAACTAAAAAATGTGAATTTCTAACCAAAAATGAAATACTTTAATTTTCAATAAAAAAAAATTATTTTCACAAAAAAAAAACAACGCATTTTCAACAAAATGCTTCAATTTTTAATCAAAGTGATGAATTTTCAACTAAAAATTATGAATCTTCAACCGAAAAATATTAATTTTTAACAAGAGTTTATATTTCAACCAAGTAGTTGAAGTTTCAACCAACAAGATAAATTTTCAACCAAAACAATTAATTTTCTGTCAAAAAAGTCGAATTTTCAAAAAAATAATTAAATTTCCAACCAGAGTTGAATTTTCAACTAAAAAAGAGAAATTTTTAACGAAAAAATGTGAATTTCTAACCAAAAATTGAATACTTTAATTTTCAGTAAAAAAAAATTCATTTTCACACAAAAAAACAACGCATTTTCAACAAAATGCTTCAATTTTTAATCAAAGTGATGAATTTTCAACTAAAAATTATGAATCTTCAACCGAAAAAAATTATTTTTAACAAGAGTTTATATTTCAACCAAGTATCAACCAAGTAGTTGAAGTTTCAATCAAAAAGATTAATTTTCTACCAAAAAAATACATGAGTTTTCAACCAAAAATTGAACAGTTAAATTTTCAGTTAAAAAAATTATTTTCAAACAAAAAAGAATGATTTTCAAGAAAATAATTACATTTCCAACCAATGAGATAAATTTTCCATTAAAATGATAAATCTTCAATCACAAAAATGAACTAAAAAAAAAAGAGTATCACTTGTTACCCAGATAGATGAATTTTTAACAAAAATTATGAATTTTCAACTGGAATAATTGAATTTTAAAGGAAGATTAATTTTCTTCCAAAAAATGCTAATTTTTAATAAAGATTCATGAAATTTCAACCAGAAATTTAATACGTTAATTTTCAGTTAAAAATTATTTTCAAACAAAGATGTGAATTGTTAAACTAAAGTGATGGAATATTCAACTGGATTAGTTAAACTTTCAGTCAAAAAAATATTTTCAACAAAAAAAAAAAACGATTTTTGAACAAAATAGTAACATTTCCAACCAAAGAGATAAATGAATTTTCAGCTAAAATTATGAATTTTCAACCAAGAAGATTAATTTTTTACAAAAAAAAAATAATTTTAGTTAAAAAAATTAATCATCAACCAAAGAGATGAATTTGCAATTACAATTATGAATCTCTACCATAAAAATGAATTTCTAACAAAAGAATTTCACTTGTTGACCAAGCAATGAATTTTCAACTAAAAAAGATAAATTTTCAACAAAAAATAAAAAATTAAATAGTTAAATTTTTAGTTAAAAAAATTAATTTTAAAACAAAGAGATGATTTTTTAATTAAAATTATGAATTTTCAAAAAAAAAAGTTTTTAACTAAAGAGTTTAATTATCAACCAAGTAGTTAACTTTTCAACCAAAAATATGAATTGTTAAAGAAGAGATTTTAATAAAAAATAAAAAAACAGTTGAATTAAACCTAAAAAGATGAATTTGCATCTGATAAAGATGTTTCAGCAAAGAGGAAAAAAAATCGCAAGTACACTGTTGAATTTTCAACCAAAACGATTAATTTTATACCAAAAAAGATGAATTTTCAACCAAACAGTTGAATTTTCACTTCAAAAATTAATCCCCCACAAAAAACGAATTTTCAACAAAATAGTTTAATTCAATAATGTAAAGTTACTTTTACAAACAAAATAGATTCTTATTTAATTTTATATTGCAATTTAAAAAATTTTAAGCATGCTTTCGAAAGAATTCCTTGACTTCAAAAAAAATGTCCTGGCAGTTCCAGGTCATTGCAGATATATAAAAATTCAATTTTCCATATTTCCAGGTGAGTAGACAAGCTGATTATATTATATGATATAAAAATAATATTTCAAGTAATTTGTTAGATTTTTCTTTCAAAAATTCTTAAAATAATAATAAAATCAATGTCAAAAAATAATTTTTTTAGTTAGTAACAGCAGAAAAGGATTTTCCTTTAAATAATTTTCCCCTGAATATCCCCTGTTATAAATTCAACATATTTTACAAATTACAATTGGTAAATTTCCTAAAATTTGTAAAATAAATTCACTGTTTTCCCCTGGTTTAAACAAATTAATTCGGTTGCGGCCCTGATGAGACCAGCAAACAGGTGTTAAAAAACAAACAAAAAAATGAACTCACCGGTACCGATGAGCAGGCACGTCAAGAAAATCCATCTGAAGAACATCGCTCCACATTTGTTGAAAAATGGGCAGCAATCTTCACTCCTCTTGATCCAAATTTTTGAAAAACTTTGCACAAATCACAGATTTTCGTACGGCAGCACCATTTGCCTTCAATATGGTATCCGCCGCAAATCTATCGAATTTTTCATCCAACTTCGACAACCATCATCTACTCTTCTCATCACCTTAGCAGTTGGAAGCCAAAATTATTAATATTTCCAAAATAAAGCTTGCCCAAAACTTGTCGAAAACGAAAACTTATTTTTTTTTGATCATCTGGCTTAACGAACTTGCGCTCAATTTTAATTATTTCACAATGTTTGAAATAATTATACCAATTGAGTAAATAAAAAAAACGAAGAGCTGAGCAACGGAAACACTTGTTTTCTCGTGATAAAATCAAGTTCGAAGATTCAAAGTCATCTCGCGATCTCGTGCCACTTTAAGATCGACACGATTTTCCACTTTTACGGTTCTTCGCGTCGAGACGATAAAATTCCTGGCTGCTGTTTTTCTTCACTTTTTTGATGATTAATTAGATAGATCTTTCGATTTTAGATTCCTCTAGAAAATGATCATAGATTTTTCAACTCTGAAAAAAAGGAAAGAAACCTTTCTTGATTAGAAAATATTCCCAGTGAATGAAAAAAGAATCAAAATAATTTAAAAGTAATAGGGCGATTCATTTAAATAAAATTATTGCATAGGTTCCATATTGAATTCAATATGAAACGCTTAAATATTTGTAGAAAATAGTTGAATTTTTAACCAAATAATTGAATTTTCAAACTACAAAGATCAATTTTCAACCAAGGAGCTTAGTTTTCTACACAAAAACACAAATTTTCAACAAAATACAATAATTTTCAACCAATTTGTTGAATTTTCAACTAAAAAAGATCAATTTTCAACCAAAAATGGAATACTTAAATTTTTAGTTAAAAAAATTAACCTCCGACAACAACAAAACGACTGTTTAATAAAGTATTTAAATTTTCAAACAAAGGAATGAATTTTTAACTAAAATGATGAATCTTCAACCAAAAAGAATTTTTTTCAACCAATAAGATTAACTTTATACCAAAAAAGATGATTTTTCAAATAAAAAAGTTAAATTTTTAACCCGAAATGGGATAGTGAAATTTTCATTTCAAAAAATTAATTTGTAACCAAAAATAAAACAAATATTTAAAACTTCAACCAATGAAATGAATTTTCAACTAAAAAAATTATGTTTCAATCAACAAGATTAATTTTATACCAAAATAGACGAATTTTGAACTGAAAAAATTAAATAAATTTTCTACCAGAAATGGAATATTTAAATTTTTCACTAAAAAAATAATTTTCAACAAAAAAGTTAAATTTTCATTCAAGAAAATAATTCTCAGCAAAAAAAAAAAAATTCAACTAAAAATAAAATAGTTGAATTTTCAATCAAATAAATGAATTCTCTAGCAAAAAAAAAGACAAATTTTCAACCACAGAGTTTAACTTTTAACAAAATACATGAATTTTTTACCAAATAGTTGAATTTTCAAATAAAAAAGGTAATTTTTTAACCGAAAATTGAATAGTTAAATTTTCCGTTAAAAAATTAATTTTCAACAAAAAAAAACGAATTTTCAATAAAATAGTTAAATTTTCAACAAAACAAATGGAATTTCAACTAAAATCATGAATCTTAAAAAAAAAATGAATTTATAACCAAAATTGAATTTTCAGCTAAAAAAGATACATTTTTAGCCAAAAAATTGAATAGGTACATTTAAAACAAATTTTCAATAAAACAGTTAAATTTTCAACAAAACAAATGAAATTTCAACTAAAATCGAGAATCTTCAACCAAAAAAATGAATTTATAACCAAATAATTAAATTTTCAGCTAAAAAAGAAAATTTTTAGTCAAAAATTGAATAGGTAAGTTTAAAACGAATTTTCAATAAAACAATTAAATTTTTAACCAAAGAAATGGATTTTGAACTAAAATCATCAATCTTAAACCAAAAAATGAATTTATAACCCAATAATGAATTTTCAGCTAAAACAGATAAATTTGTAGCCAAAAATTGAATAGGTTTTAAAACGAATTTTCAATAAAATAGTTCAATTTTCAACCCAGTAGTTGAATCTTCAACTAAAAGGATTAATATTTTACCAAAAAAGACGAATTTTCAACAAAATAATGAATTTTCAAATAAAAACGATCAATCTTCGAACAAAAATATTTTAATTTGAAATACTTCAATTTTCAACCAGATCGTAAAATTTTTATCCAAAAGAGATGAATTCTCAACCAAAAATATAATAGTAGACTTTTCAATTTTGAAAAAGTCAATTTGCTACCTAATAGTTGAAATTTCAAATAAAAAAGATAAATTTTAAGTCAAAAATGGAAAAGATATTTCAACCAAAAAATATTTTAATTTTAAATCAAAACCAGTTGAATTCAACAAACATAAATGACGAATTTTCAACAAAAATTATGAATTTTCAACTGGAATAGTTTAATTTTAAATTTAGTAAAATTTTCAAACCAAAAAAAAACAAATGTTCAACAAAAATGTAGAATTTTCAACCAAGGTAGTTTTTTCACCCGAACGAGAGAACATTTTTTAACCAAATTATTGAATTTTGAAGCCAAAAATCGAATTCTCTAAAAAACTGTTGAATTTTTAATAAAAAAATATGAATTTGCAACAAAATAGTTGAATTTTCTACCCAAAAATACTAATTTTTAACACAATAGTTTAACTTTCAACGAAGTAGTTGAATTTTCAAGCAAGAAGATTGATTTTTTTTACCAAAAAGGCCGAATTTTAAACATAACATATGTATTTTCAACTAAAAACTAACCATTTTCTTTCTTGGTAGAAAATTAATCTTCTGGATTGGAAATTAACCCTTCTGGTTCAAAATTCATAATTTCGGTTGAAAATTCATCTCTTTGGTTGGAAATGTACCACTTTGTTGAAAATTCGTCTTCTTGGTTTGAAAATTCAACTATTTTGTAGAAAATTGATCTTTCTGGCTTGAAAATTCAATAATTTGGTTGCAAAATAAAATATTTATTGTGAAGCCGCCATTTTGGATGAACTAAACAGTTTTTTTTTTAAATTAAAATCTTCTTAAGTTATAATATCAGCTATTAAATTTTTCTCTCAGAATTCATCTTTTTGGGTTAGTAAAATTCAACTACCTGGCATTAAAAATTCATCTTTTTGGTTGAAAAATAAACTATTTTGTTGAAAAGTCACCTTTTTGGACAAATTCAACTGCTTTTTTTCAATTATAATCTTTTTTGGTTGAAATATCAACAATATTACATTTTCCGTTGAGAATTCCTCTTTTTTTCTTGAAAATTAAACTATTAGGTTAAAAATTAAACGACTTAATTAAAAACTCATTTTTTAAGTTCAAGATTCATAATTTTAGTTAACAATTAGTCTTTTTTGGTAGAAAATTAATCTTTTGGTTGAAGATTCAACCTTTTGGTTAAAAATTGATCATTTTAGTTGAAAATTCATGTCTTTGGTTGGAAATTATTTTGTTGAAAATTCGTCTTTTTGGGTTGAAAATTCAACTATTATTTTAATTAAAACTTCAACTATTTGATTGAAAATCAACTTTTTTGTTAAAAATTCATACTTGCTGGTTGAAAATTCAACTATTATTGTAATTAAAACTTCAACAATTTGATTGCAAAATAAACTATTTGTTGAAAAGCCGCCCTTTTTGGATGAATTCAACTGTTTTTTATTTATTTTAAATTAAAATATTTTTTTGGTTATAATATCGACTATTAAATTTTTCGTTGAAAATTAATATTTTTTGGTTATAAAAATTCAATTATACTTCGTTAAAAGTTAAACTTTATTAAAAATTCTTCTTTTTGGTTGAAGATTCACAATTTTAGTGGAAAATTGGTCTTTTTTGGTAAAAAAATTATTCGTTTTGGTTGAAAATTCACCCTTT
>CAKNYM010050753.1:14660-39382 GCA_932195095.1 Andricus curvator
CTTCAAACATTCTATATATTTTATATAAATTATCCACTGTGTACCATCTTCTTCCTGCACTCTTACCATCAAAATATTATGTTTTGTGATAACATATTTCTGATATTAAAATTCAAATAGAAACCTATACATCAAACATTATATATTTTATGTAAATTATCCACTCTGTACCATTTTTTTCCTGCACGCTTACTATAAAATATCAAAATATACATACTCCTGATATTAAAATTTAAATAGAAACCTATACATCAAAGATTATATATTTTATATAAATTATCCACTGTGTACTATCTTTTGCCTGCACATGAATTATTCACTGTGTACCATTTTTTGACTATACCAATATATTTCTTAATAATATTTTTGACAGGATAATGCAACCGAACTCGGAGAAATCGAAAACGTGCGAGTTGTGGTTCGTGTTCGACCCCTGAATGGAAAAGAAATCCACTGCAAAACCGTAACAAAAGTTGACTCTTTAAATGCAGAAATAACAATCGAAAATCCAAACGCAACTCATGGAGAACCCCCAAAAGTATTTTCCTTTGACGCTGTTTTTGATACAAATTCAACCCAAGTCGATATTTACAACGAAACTGCTCGTCCCATTGTTGATAAAGTTTTGCAAGGCTACAATGGAACAATTTTCGCCTATGGACAAACTGGCACAGGAAAAACCTATACTATGTCGGGGGCGAAAACCTCCCCTCAGCTCAGGGGAATTATTCCAAATACCTTTGCTCACATTTTTGGACATATTGCAAAGGCTGATGAAAATCAAAAGTAATTTAAATCTAAACCTATAATTTGAATTCAAATAATACTAGATTAATTTATTTAATTAATTTGGGAAAATTCTCGAACAATAAAATCAGGGTGTCTAGCGACTTTAAAAACCTTGAAAACCTGGAAATCCCCTTGAATTTTACACGAGAACCTTGAATTTGAATAATTTTTTTTTGTTTTGCTTTTAAAACAGTTATTTTATTGAAATACGAAGAGTAATTAAAAATATTTTAGTCTATTATGAAAGAAACATCCAATTATTTTATAGATTGCAATGAAAAGACTTTAATAGTTCGATGTTAATTCAGTTTCAGAATCAAATGTTGAAATATTTCAAAGGATTTTGAACATTTCACAAAGATTTAAAAAAGGCGTGCACACTAATTTCAAAGATTTCGCAAATATTTAAAAAAAAATTTTAAACTTTCAAAAGATTCGAAGGATTTTAAAGATTTCAAATGATTTCAAAAGGTTTCAAAACATTTTAGAAGATTTTAAAAGATTTCAAATATATTTCAAATAATTTTAACGAAAACAAAAGATTTCACAAACGAAGATTTAAGAAAGATTTCAAAGATTTTAAGAATTTCAAAGATTTAAAAACGGCGTGTACTAAATTAAAAAGATTTCCCAAAGATGTCGAACATTTCATAAAGATTTCAAGGAGATTTTAAAACATTCAAAAGATTTCAAGGATTTTAAAGGTTTTCAAAAGGTTATAGTAAACTAAATTTTAAAACATTTCAAAGATTTGAAACGATTTCAAAATTGTTTAGAAGATTTCAAAAGATTTCACATATTTTAAAGATTTCATACAAAAAATTATAAAGATTTCCAAAGAATACAAGAATTTGAAAGATTTCAGAACACCAGATTTCAAAACATTTCAAAGATTTTTAACGATTTAAAATTTTTTCAGAAGTTTTCACAAAGATTTAAAATATTCCACTGGTTTTAAACAAATACAAAAGATTTTAAAGAATTCATAAGGATTTCAAAATATTTCAGGAATTTTAAAGAATTCAAAAATGGTGCAGTACACCAGATTTCAAAACATTTCAAAGATTTAATGGATTTCAAATTTTTTAGAATATTTCGAAATATTTCACAAAGATTTCAAATACTTCAATACTTTAAAACGAAGACAAAAGATTTCACTAATATTTCAAAGAATTAGTAAGGATTTCAAAATATTTCAAACATTTCAAAAAATTTAAACGATTTCAAATTTTTTTTATAAGATTTCAAAAGATTTTACAAAGATTTCCAATATTCCAGTGTTTTCAAACGCATACATAAACTTTCAGAAATATTTCAAAGAATTTCAAAATATTTCAAGAATTTCAAAGATTTCAACAAGTACACCAGATTTTAAAGATTTCAGAACATTTCAACGATTTTAAACGATTTCAAAAAGGTTCAACAAATTTGAGAAGATTTCAAAAGTTTTCAATGATTTCAAACGAACACAAAGGATTTCATAAACAAAGATTGAAAAAAGATTTCAAAGATTTCGAAAAATTTCCCAAAGATTTCAAGGATTTCAAAGATTTTACAAAAATTTTAAAAGATTTCAAATGGTTTCTCAAAGGCTTCACAGAAAGTTCAATATTTCACCAAGATTTTAAATTCTTCAAAAGATTCCAATGAATTCACAAAGATTTCATAAAGATTTCAAAGACTTTACAAAGGTTTAAAAATATCCCCAAAGATTTCATAAAGACAACTTATGTTCACACAAAATTAAGAATTTGTTTATTTATGGTTCTGCTTTCTTTAAAAATTGTTCGCCAATAAAAAATTAAATGGTTAATTTGTTACATGTATAACAAACGGGTTTTTCATTATTTGATGTAAAAAAGGAGGACCTGGAAAAACTTGACTTCTTGACCTGGAAAAGACCTTGGATTTTGTTCCGAAGAATCGCTGGACACCCTGAAAATTCCTAACACTAGAAAATTCCTGAATTTAAGCAATCAGGGTGTCCAACGACCTTGAAAACCACGAAAACCTGGAAATGTCCTTGAATTTCAGGAGAACCTTAAATTAATTTTTTCTCTTTTAAAACTGTTATTTGATTAAAATGCGAAAATTAATTAAAATCTTTTAGTCTATTATGAATGAAACATCTCATTTAGAAGAAATCTTGATACTGAAAATTTTTTTATTTATCAAGATATAATTTACCTTTCACTCATTACAGAATAAATAAAGAGATTTCCAGACATTTTTTGTAGACTTTGCCAATTATTTTATAGATTACAGTGAACAAGCTTTATTATTCTGAATAATTTTAAAAGGAATCTGTATTATCATTAGAAAATGACAGAAATTTTTAACGTCTTCTCAGACTGGATGGAGATATGAATTAAAAATTATTTTAAATAATTTTTTCTGAAAAAAGATCTTCTCCTTTCGCTCCGCTGGGAATCGAACCTCAGAACTTCCGATTGCCGGTCGGGTGCTTTCCGATTAAGCTACTAGAGAGATCGAAAAAAAAACTTTTTTCCGAAAATACATGCTTTATTTTGCTAGATGGTACAAGTTACATTTTTCAAGGAATCTGTATTATCGTCAGAGAATAATAGAAATTTTAACGTCTTCTCAGACTAGATGGAGATATGAATTAAAAATTATTTTAATTAATTTTTTAAGGTTCTGAAAATCGATTCCCAGCGGAGCGAAAGGATAAGATCTTTTTCAGAGAAAATTAATTTAAATAATTTTTAATTCATATCTCCATCTAGTCTGAAAAGACGTTAAAAATGTCTGTTATTCTCTTATGATCATTCAGCTTCCTTGAAAAATTTGACTTGTACCATCTAGCAAAATAATGCGTGTATTTTCTGAAAAAAGTTTCTTCTCTCGATCTCTCTAGTAGCTTAATGAAAAAGCACGCGATCGGCAATCGGAAGTTCTGTGGTTCGTTTCCCAGCGGAGCGAAAGGAGAAGATATTTTTTCAGAAAAAATTAATTAAAATAATTTTTAAATGTTTAATTTCGTCTCTGCTAATATAGAATGTGAAAGTATACATTTTTTGTGATATTCAACTTATAAATTATAAAAATTATTAGTTAAAAATGTCGATTTTAATTCAGTTTCAGAATTAGTATGAGCCATGACAAAACATCACTAAAGATTTCAGAAGGTTTCAAAATATTTCAAAGAGTTTAAAATATTTTAAAGGATTTTGAACATTTTACAAAGATTTCACGGATTTCAAAGATTTAAAAAAGGCCTGTACACCAGATTTCAAATATTTCACAACAATTTCACAAAGTTTTTAAAACTTTCAAAAAACGTATAGGATTTCAAAAGATTTGAAAAAGAAGATTTTCGAAGATTTGAACCGATTTAAAAAGGTTTCAAAACATTTCAGAAGATTTGAAAAGATTTCACTAGGGTTTCAAATAATTCAATGATCTCAATAAATAAAAAAGATTTTACAAACAAAGTTTTAAGAAAAATCTCACAAATATTTCAAAAGATTTGACAAAGATTTCACAAAAATTTCGGACATTTACAAAAATGTTAAAACTTTCAAAAGATTTCAAAGAGTTTAAAGATTTCAAAAAGGTTACAGTAAATCAGATTTCTAAGATTTTTAAAATTTTTACACAGATTAAAAATATTTTAATGATTTCAAATGGATACGAAAGATGTCAGAAAGATTTCACAAATATTTCAAAGATTTCATAAAAATTTCATCAAGATTTCAAATAATGCAGAATATTTCAAAGATGTTAAACTATTTGAAAAGTTTTCAACAGAGTTTAGAAGATTTCAAACGAACACAAAAGATTTCACAAATAAAGATTAAAGAAAGCTTTCACAAATATTTCAAATATTCCATACAAATTTCGAAAGATTTCAAGGATTCTAAAGATTTCAAGGATTTCAAATATTTTACAAAAATTTAAAAAGATTCTAAAGGATTTCACAGAAATTTTAAGATTTCAGAAAGATTTTAAGTACTTCAAGAGATTTCAACGAATTTACAAAGATTTCAAGAATTTCAAAGCCGACTTATGTTCGCAAAAAATTAAGAATTTATTTATGGCTCTTTTTTTTTTTAATTTTGGGCTAATAAAAAATGAAATGGCTCATTTTTTACATCTATAACTAACGGTTATTTCATTACTTGATGTAAAAAAAAGGAGACCTGAACAAACTTGACCTGGAAAACCTGGAAAAGACCTTGAATTTCGTTCCTAAGAATCGCTGGACACCCGGACAATTGAAAAAATCTTTTTTAAATCAATATTAGTCACTTATCAAAAATACAATAATTTAATATTTTGATCAAACAATTTTTTTTAACGTTCAGTGTATTTTTTTAAAATTTTTGCTCAAATTTAAAATAATAAAATGTTGTTGAAAATGTGCATAGTATTTATTTAATTGTTCAAATTCAGGAATATTCTATTTTCGGAAATTTTTCAGTATCGGATATTTCATGATTCGGTAATTTTCTATCGGAAATTTTATTATTCGGGAATTTTCAAACTTGTTAATATTATAATCTATCGGGAATTTTCGCTAATATTATGAATTATATTATATATTTTCCATTCTGCCTTTTTTCTAACATATATTTATTCTAGGTTTTTGGTGCGAGCAACTTATTTGGAAATATATAATGAGGAAGTTAGGGATTTGTTAGGAAAAGATCAGAATACGAGACTAGAAGTTAAGGAGAGACCAGATATTGGGGTTTTTGTCAAAGACCTCAGTGGATACGTCGTCAATAATGCTGACGATTTGGACAGAATTATGACTCTTGGAAATAAAAATCGTAAGTTTATTTATTTACTAATGGAAATTTAAATGGAGGCATTTAAGAGTGTGTTGCCCAAATTTTATCGACACACAGTAAAAAAGAATACCTAGAAATATTACACTTTTTTATAAATGAACTTAAATTGAGCAAAAATTGATCTGAATAATTTTGATGATTATAAAAAAAAATTCGAACGACTTCAAATTAGTTTTAATGAATGTGATGCGTTAATCAATTACACACTACTCATGGATACTGGCGTTCCTGGTTCAAGTCTGAGCTGAGTTAGATTTTTTTTTGTTCTTCAAAATTTTTAGAATTTTAGAACAAAATTCAAAATTTAGATTGGAACAGATAATTTTTCAAAAGAATTGTAATTCTGAGTTAAAAAGGGGAATCTTCGAATAGAATTATAATTCTGGATTTGAAAAGGAAATTTTTCTTAAAGAAATACAATTTTGACTTGGAATAGGTAATTTTCAAATTTTAATGAATTCTGAATTGGAATAGGGCATTTTTAAAATTTAACTAATTCTAAGTTGTGATGGGGAACGTTCGAAAAGAATGTTAATTCTTGATTTTAATAGGGAATTTTTCAAAAGAATTATAATTTTGACTTGGAATAGGTAATTTTCAAATTTAGATTAATTCTGAGTTGGAAAAGGGAAATTTTCAAA
This sequence comes from Andricus curvator, assembly GCA_932195095.1. Taxonomy (NCBI): domain Eukaryota; kingdom Metazoa; phylum Arthropoda; class Insecta; order Hymenoptera; family Cynipidae; genus Andricus; species Andricus curvator. Next base: position 20,908 of record CAKNYM010050753.1, read on the forward strand.
TTGTAAGAAATTCTAAGTTCAAGCCGGAAATTTTCCAAAGAAATTAAAATTCTGGATTGGAATATGAAATTTCTTAAAAGAATTCTGATTCTGAGTAGAAGCGAAGAATTTTCGAAAATAATTGAAATTCTAGATGAAACAAGGAATATTCAAATTTAAATTAATTCTGAGTTGGAAAAGGGAATTTTCAAATTGTAACAAATTCTAAGTTGAAACTGGAAATTTTCCATAAAATTGAAATTCTGGATTGGAATAGGAAATTTCTTTAAAAAATTCTGATTCTAAGTAGAAGCAAAGAATTTTCAAAAAGAATTTAAATTCTAGATTGGAACAAGGAATTTTCAAAGTTGAACCAATTTAATGTTTGAAAGTGGAATGTTCGAAAAGAATTTTAATTCTGGATTTTAACCGGGAATTTTCCAAAACAAATATAATCTGGACTTGAAATAGGTAATTTTACAAAACAACTAAAATTTTGACTTGGATTATGGAATTTTCAAATTTAAATTAATTCTGAGTTGGAAAAGGGAATTTTCAAATTTTAACGAATTCTAAGTTGAAAACAGAAATTTTCCAAAAAATTAAAATACTGGATTGGAATAGGCAATTTCTTAAAAGAATTCTGATTCTGAGTAAAAGCGAAGAATTTTCGAAAAGAATTAAAATTCTAGATTTGAACAAGGAATTTTCAAAGTATAACCAATTCTGAGTTGGAAAGCGGAACGTGCGAAAAGAATTTTAATTCTGAATTTTAACAGGGAGTTTTTCAAAAGAAATATAACTTTGGCTTGGAATAGGTAATTTTCAAATTTAAATGAATTCTGAGCCGGAACAGGGAATTTTCAAAGTTTAACCAATTCTAAGTTGGAAAGCGGAATGTTCGAAACAATTTTAATTCTGGATTTGAATAGAGAATTTTTTAAAAGAATTATAATTTTAACTTGGAATAGGTAATTGTATGCCTTTGGCCGATACACGGCATCCCTATGAGAGAAGCTGTTGCGTACCCGCGCCTTAGCCCTTAATCTACCTCTCTCTCCCTTCTTCCTCTTCGTCTATCCCCAGATCGTCACCAGCTAGAGCGGCTGCGCCGTCTATACTCAAAGCGTTGAGTACTTTCGCCGTAGCTACACGTTACAAATTCGAGGTGCACGAATTCTCGTTTTGTGTTTTTTCGGATTATTTTTTCGGGTGATTAAGTGTTGTGTGGGGTTCAAAACTAGTGCAGGATATTTTGATGACGGATAGGTCTTCTAATTCGCCTGCGGGTTCTCAGAGGAACTCGGACACTAGGGCCCAGGAGCGTCGTCATGTTGCGCAATATAGTGAAATTGAACGGCGTCATTCGCTTTATGATGCCGACACCGACTCAAGCGAAGACCAGGATTCTCTCCCGGCAAAGAGACCTCGTTTCAAGAGTAGTAGATCTCGTTACCGCGACTTACAAAATCAGATTAATGCCTTAATGGGCTTGGTTTCCAGAGAAGCTTCTGGTTCTTCAGAGCCGGGGTCGTCCACAAGGCTATTGGACTTCGGGGAATTGAGAACCGACGTAGATGAGAGGAAAGCAGTTCGTCCAGCCTTAAAAGAGCGTTTGGACAGGATCAACGACCTACAGCGTTTTGGATCATCAGAATGGAAAGAGGTTAGGTATTCGAACGCTTTGAAGAGCTTTCTTGCGTCGCATGGCTTTACGGATCTCAAGGTTAATGAAGAGCTTTGCCACCTCGATAAAAGGAAGGACCCGCTATTACCGGCGGAACGTGTTTTAGCTGGTTTGAAAAATGCTGTATTTGAGCAGAAAGAATTGTTAGCCCATAATCTGCAAGCAGTGGTAGATTGGGCTTTTTCGAGGTTTGATGATTTTACTCCGCAAACATTGTTCGAACATTTATCATCTCTTTTCGGCTCAGGCTCACAGTTACAGACGAATTTTGACCTGATAATGCAAGTGATTTGCGGGAAGAGGGCGGAGTGCATTGAGAATAGAAGGGAACGCCTCCTATCCGAGCTTCAAAACAAAAACGTTCGGGCAGCTTTACGCAGAGTCCCTCCTAGTGCAGAATATCTTTTTGGCAAAGAGGATTTGTCACATCTTATCCAGTCTCTAGGGGGTTCTCAGATTTGGCTAAACACGCCTTCATACATGACGACCAAGGGACCGCTTCCAAGGAAAGACTTCTCCCCCTCTACTTCATCCAACAACCGGACTTTTCAACCCCCACGGGGATCATCGCAGGCTCCAAGGTTCAGAAACGACTCTCGACGAGGTAATTTTGTCCCTAAGAATGCAACAAGGAAGGGACCACCCGGATCCAGGCCCGCGGATCCCTTTCGTGGAAAGCCAAAAGATAAATGACTACCCGTCAGTTCCGGTATTCTCGGGTGGCCAGCTATGTCACTTCCGAGAAAGGTGGAGGGGTTTGGGGGCTCCACCCAACATTCTCAACCTGATTTCCGGTTACCGAATTCCTCTTGGTTCAAAACCAAAGTTGATCCACAATTGGAGGGATTCCAGTTTTTTAACAAGGCCATAACAACAGATGTCTCAACAGATCGATCTGTTGAAGAGGCAAGGGATTCTAGAGCCTCCAACAAGTTTGGGCCCCAGCGTCATCTCAAGAATGTTTTTGGTGAGAAAGAGCAACGGGGGAATAAGACCGATCTTCGACCTACGAGGCCTCAACAGGCATGTAAAGGTAAAAAAGTTTAATTTAATCTCACATTTCAAGATGCCAGATTTTCTGCAGAACGGGGACTGGATGACGCGAATCGATCTGTCTCAAGCTGACTTTCACGTACCAGTGGCAGTGTCCCATCGTTGCCTCCTTCGCCTCGTGTACGGCAAGGAGCTTTTGCAGATGACGAGCTTGCCCTTTGGCCTCTCATCTGCCCCTCAGATCTTCGCGACCATAACGAACTGGATTGCGGAAATCCTTCGTTCGCGAGGTATGAGGGTAGTTGTGTATCTGGACGACTTTTGTTTGGTCTCTCAGGACAGAACAAAATTAAGCTCACGGATCAACGAGGCTGTCGAGTTGCTGGAGTTTCTGGGGTGGATGGTAAATCGCGAGAAGTGTATTCTGAATCCCTGCCAAGAGATGGAATTTCTGGGAATACTCTGGAACACGCGGGACAATCTCAAGAGTCTTCCGAGCAAGAAGGCCCAAAAGATCACGGGCCTGATAGAGGAAATACGATTAAAGGGGCGTTGTTCGCTGAAACAGACTCAGTGCCTACTGGGGCACATGAATTTTTCCAACTTTGTAATTCACAGGGGGCTTCTTCACTGCCGCTACCTTCAGAGGTTTTTAACCCAGTTCAATCAACAAAGACCTCGACAGAAGTTAGGGATTACGTCTCGAGTGGAAGAGGAGTTGCAGTGGTGGCAGGGGGCCATGACGTCATCAGTATGCCTGCACAGGGGACGGATAACCAACTTCCTGACGACGGATGCAGCGGACACGGGGTGGGGAGCCCAGCTAGATGGATCCCACATCTCCGGATCGTGGACCAAGGATCAGAAACGATGGCACTCGAACAAAAAAGAGATGTTTGCGGTATATGCTGCAATAAAACAGATGGCTCATCATCTCCAGGGCGCTCACATTCTGCTTCAGTCGGACAATCGTACCCTGGTAGCCTACATTCAGAAGGAGGGAGGTACAAGGTCGATAGGTTTACTGGACCTGACCTACCAAATTCTCCATCTTCTCGACCAGCAGAAAATAACCCTGTCGGCGGCATATCTCCCAGGCAGGTACAACGTAATCGCAGACCGATTGTCAAGGAAGAAGGCGCTCCCAGAGTGGCATTTGCTTCCCGCTGCGACAGACGAAATCTTCGCAAAATGGGGAGTCCCAGATATCGATCTTTTTGCGTCAGCAAATTCGGCTGTAGTCAGGCCCTATGTTTGTCGAGACTACAGCGATCCTTACAGCTTCTTCACCGACGCCTTCAGTCGTCCATGGCACTTCAGACTAGGATGGGTCTTTCCTCCTCCCAATCTCATACCCAGAGTGCTTGCCCACCTGAACAGCTGCAAAGGGCAATTCTTAATAGTAGCGCCAAGATGGGATCAGACGTTTTGGATGTCAGATCTGCTCAGCAGGAGCATGGAACCACCTCTAACCATTCAGGACTTGGAAAATGTGCTAAAAGACTTGACCACAGGTCAACCTCCGCCGCAAGTGGAACGGCTCACACTACAGGTATGGAAAGTTGGGTGTGGGAAGATTTAAGCAAGGACTGGTTCCAATAGGAAAAGAATTTGCTCAAGGAAAGTTGGGGGAGTTCGACTTTGCAGACCTACAGGGCCCCTATTCGAAGATGGCTTCGTTGGTGTGAAAAGCACAATATTAACCCTAGGTCTCCACAGGGAAAGGATTTGGCCAGGTTCTTAGCAGACTTATTTATTACTGAAAAGTTAGCTTATAACACCATCCTTCTTCACAAGTCTGCAGTAGCAACATTCTGCGCAGGTAGGTCTACATTAAGTTTATCCTCAGATTTTTTGGTTCATCACGTGCTGAAAGCAATTTCAGTCGCAAAACCTCAAGAAGTTCGACCTCCAATCTGGGATGCGCAGATTTTTCTTAATTGGTTGTCTATGCGCACTGCCAATTTATCATTCTTTGAACTTTCAAGTCAGACAGTCAGGGTGGAAGCTCTGCAGACACCCGAATATCTGATTGTGCCCCGTCACATGGGTCAGGGCTATGCTGGGAAAATCAAAAGATAGAAGAAAAGAGAGTAGTGTTGACGCCCTGTTTATTACCATCGTTGGAACCGTCAAGGCAGCTTCCAAGAGAGTGATTGCAACGTGGATTCGATCGGCTCTCAGAGATGCTGGAATAGACGCTTCCCCGGGTAGCATTCGTTCAGCGGTTGCATCTCGTGGATGGCTAGACGATCTTCCAGTCCAGGACATTTTGGACCGAGGCAAATGGAGATGCGCGGAGACGTTCAGAAAACACTATTGCCGTGAGGTACAAGGTGCTAGTCAGGCGGTTTCTGCTTCGCTCGTATCAAACTTTACTCCCATCTAAGTAGTGAGTATATGCGGCAACTTTTATAGTCCCATCTAAATAGTGAGTATGCAACAGCTTTTGAAAAGATAATATAATCATAAAATTAGACAGCGAAAAAGAATTTCGACTCTTCTTCATTTATATTCTTTTATAAATCACATAGCGTTGAGGTCACCAGTAGATAACAAACACGTCTCTCATAGGGATGCCGTGTATCGGCCAAAGGCATACAATGCAAGTGTTTTGAATTACAACAAAACACGTATTGTGTGCCGGAGCCGATACACGGCATCCCGGTAAGTGTCTTACTGATGAGAGCCGCTATGAGTATAGACGGCGCAGCCGCTCTAGCTGGTGACGATTTGGGGATAGACGAAGAGGAAGAAGGGAGAGAGAGGTAGATTAAGGGCTAAGGCGCGGGTACGCAACAGCTTCTCTCATAGGGATGCCGTGTATCGGCCAAAGGCATACAATACGTGTTTTGTTGTAATTCAAAACACTTGCATTTTCAATTTTAGATTAATTCTGAGTTGGAAAAGGGTATTTTCAAATTGTAACAAATTTTAGGTTGAAACCGGAAATTTTCCAAAAAAATCAAATTCTGGATTGGAATAGGAAATTTCTTTGAAAATTCTGATTTTGAGTAAAAGCGAAGAATTTTCGAAAAGAATTAAAATTCTAGTTTGGAACAAGGAATTTTCAAAGGTGAACCAATTCTAAGTTGGAAAGCGGAATGTTTGAAAAGAATTTTAATTCTGGATTTTAAGAGGGAATTTTTCAAAAGAATTATAATTTCGACTTGGAATAGGTAATTTTGCAAAACAGTTACAATTTTAACTTGGATTAGGGAATTTTCAAATTTAGATTAATTCTGAGTAGGAAAAGGGAATTTTCAAATTCTAACAAATTCTAACTTGAAACCGGAAATTTTCCAAAAAAATAAAATTCTGGATTGAAATATGGAATTTCATAATGAATTCTGATTCTGAGTTGAAACGAAGAATTTTCGAAAAGAATTAAAATTCTAGATTGGAACAAGGAATTTTCTAAGTTGAACCAATTCTAACTTGGAAAGTGGAATGTTCGAAAAAAAATTTTAATTCTGGATTTTAACAGCGAATTTTTCAAAACAAATATAATTTTGTCTTGGAATAAGTAATTTTCAAATTTAATTGAATTCTGAGTTGGAACAGGGAATTTTCAAAGTTTAACCAATTCTAAGTTGAAATGGGGAATTTTCGAAAAGAATTTTAATTCTGGATTTGAACAGTTACAAACAGTTACAATTTTGACTTGGATTAGGGAATTTTCAAATTTAGATTAATTCTGAGTTGGAAAAGGGAATTAAAGGGTTGAATTAATGGTATAATAATAATAATAATAATAATAATAATAATAATAATAATAATAATAATAATAATAACCAATTCTATGTTGAAATGGGGAATTTTCGAAAAGAATTTTAATTCTGGATTTGAACAGGGAATTTTTTTAAAGAATTATAATTTTAACTTGGAATAGGTAATTTTCAATTTTAGATTAATTCTGAGTTGGAAAAGGGAATTTTCAAATTGTCACAAATTCTAAGTTGAAACTGGAAATTTTCCAAAAAATTAAAATTCTGGATTGGAATAGGAAATTTCTTAAAATAATTCTGATTCTGAGTAGAAGCGAAGAATTTTCGAAAAGAATTGAAATTCTAGATTGAAACAAGGAATTTTCAAAGTTGAACCAATTCTAAGTTGGAAAGCGGAATGTTCGAAAAGAATTTTAATTCTGGATTTTAACAGGGAATTTTTCAAAACAATTATAATCTCAACTTAAAATAGGTAATTTTGCAAAACAGTTACAATTTTGACTTGGATTAGGGAATTTTCAAATTTAAATTAATTCTGAGCTGGAAAAGGGAATTTTCAAATTGTAACAAATTCTAAGTTGAAACCGGAAACTTTCCAAAAAATTAAAATTCTGGATTGGAATAGGAGATTTCTTAAAAGAATTCTGATTCTGAGTAGAAGAGAAGAATTTTCGAAAATAATTAAAATTCTAGATTGGAACAAGGAATTTTTCAAAAGAATTATAATTTTGACTTGGAATAGGTAATTTTCAAATTTAGATTAATTCTGAGTTGGAAAAGGGAATTTTCAAATTGTAACAAATTCTAACTTGAAACCGGAAAATCTCCACAAAATTAAAATTTTTGATTGAAATAGGAAATTTCTTAAAAGAATTCTGATTCTGAGTAGAAGCTAAGAATTTTCGAAAAGAAATAAAATTCTAGATTGGAACAAGGAATTTTTAAAGTTGAACCAATTCTAAGTTGGAAAGCGGAATGTTCGAAAAGAATTTTAATTCTGGATTTTAACAGAGAATTTTTCAAACCAATTATAATCTCGACTTAAAATAGGTAATTTTGCAAAACAGTTACAATTTTGACTTGGATTAGGGAATTTTCAAATTTAAATTAATTCTAAGTTGGAAGAGGGAAATGTTCAAATTCTAACAAATTCTAACTTGAAACCGGAAATTTTCCAAAAAATTAAAATTCTGGATCGAAATAGGGAATTTCATAATAAATTCTGATTCTGAGTAGAAACGAAGAATTTTTGAAAAGAATTAAAATTCTAGATTGGAACAGGGAATTTTCAAAGTTTAACCAATTCTAAGTTGGAAAGTGGAATGTTCGAAAAGAATTTTAATTCTGGATTTTAACAGGGAATTTTTCAAAACAATTATAATCTGGACTTGAAATAGGTAATTTTGCAAAATAATTAGAATTTTGTCTTGGATTAGGGAATTTTCAAATTTAAATTAATTCGGAGTTGGAAAAGGTAATTTTCAAATTTTAACTAATTCTAAGTTGAAACCCGAAATTTTCCAAAAAAATAAAATTCTGGATTGGAATAGGAAATTTCTTAAAAGAATTCTGATTCTGAGCATAAGCGAAGAATTTTTGAAAAGAATTAAAATTCTAGATTGGAACAGGGAATTTTCAAAGTTAATCCAATTCTAAGTTGGAAAGCGTTCGAAAAAGTTCGAAAAGAATTTTTATTCTGGATTTTAACAGAAAATGTTTCAAAAAAATTATAATCTGGACCTGAAATAGGTAATTTTGCAAAATAATTAAAATTTTGACTTGGATTAGGGAATTTTCAAATTTAAATTAATTCTGAGTTGGAAAAGCGAATTTTCAAATTGTAACAAATTCTAAGTTGAAACTGGAAATTTTCCAAAAAATTAAAATTCTGGATTGAAATAGGGAATTTCATAATGAATTCTGATTCTGAGTAGAAACGAAGAATTTTCGAAAAGAATTAAAATTCTAGATTGGAACAGGAAATTTTTGAAGTTGAACCAGTTCTAAGTTCGAAATAGAAATTTTCGAAAAGAATTAAAATTCTAGATTGGAACAGGCAATCTTTCAAAAGATTTATAATTCTAACTTGGATGGGAATTTTTTACAGGATTTGAGTAGACGCCCTGAAATTGTATCTGAATTTTAAAAAAACTTATGATTAAATTTTTAAATTTAGATTTTGTCCTTCTTAAATTAAGGCAAATTTTTGCTGAATTTAAGTTCATTTCTGAATTTACGAATAGGAGAAACAAGGAACGGTCTCCTGTAGCCCGGGTGGCGTAATTGGTTAACGCTTATGCATAGTGGAGTTTCCGGGTTCAAATCCGGGCCGAGGAACATTTTTTTTCTCGTTTTTCCAAGAATCATTTGACCAGTAATCGGCAAAATTTAACATCAGAAATTAATTAGTTCTTCAATATTGCTGAAGACTTTCAGATTTTAAATATCCTCTCTTGAAGGCTTACTCTATATACATTTACATTAATTTCTTTGATTTTGAAAGCAGTATTTCAATCTCAAAGAGCGTATAGATTTATGTGAATGAAGTTTTTGAGATTTTTGTTTGTTCATAGGTGTGGTAGGGGCAACAGCAATGAATGTTTCAAGCTCAAGATCCCATGCAATTTTTTCAATTACTGTCGAATCGAGTCAACCCGGAGAAGATGGTGAACAGCACGTAAAAATGGGAAAGCTTCATTTGGTCGATTTGGCTGTAAGTTATTTTTATTTATTATTATTATACCATTAAGCCATTTCCCTTTCGGGGTAGGCGTGACTTGCTCGGTTGGAGAATAGTAGTGTGCATATGGGTATATAGGTATAAGGTAGGTAGGAATATAGTTATGAGGTGGATAGGTATATAAGTGTTAGGTATATATATTTTAGATTGATCTGGAATTCTCGTGTTATTTATTTAAATGACACGTTTACTCCGCAACACTGCTCCGACCCAGGTTGCTGATCAATCTCTCTAGCGATCACCCCAAGTGAAGAGCCTCACAAAATTGTTATGTATGGTTCTCCACTTGGGCCCATTAGTATCCAAGATCTTTGTTTCAGGCGTCATTCATTCTACTGTCACTCTGTTTACAAACTATTTGTCGCCACACTTTTCTGTCCTGGCATACTACTCTAGCTTCCTTCACGTCCATGCATTTTTTCATGCAAGCTCTTATGTTCCTATGGCTTCTTATGTCTCTACGGATTAATGTCTCATTTACAGATTCTAACCATTCTTTCGGCGGTCTACCTCTGGGCATTCTGCCATTTACTTTACCTTTATACACTTGTTTGGTCAGTCGTTCATCTTTCATTCTTTCAAGATGTCCGAACCATCTTAACTGATTTCTTTCCCATGTGTCAACTATTGTCTCTTTTGCACCACATTCTTTGAGGATTGTCTCGTTTTGGACTTTGTCCATTAGTGTTTTCCCGCATATTATGCGCAGAGGTTTCATGCCGATCGCGTTAATTTTACTCCTGTCCTTTTCTTGACAGGTCCATGTCTCGCTACCGTATAGTACAGTCGGTACGAATATAGAATTGTGTATGGCCATTTTAGCTTTTTTTGATATGTTTTTATTTGTTAGGATGGACCCTGCTCTACCGATAACCTGTTTACCCTTATTTATGCGCCTATCTAACTCCCCATCTATTTTTCCGTCGCTAGTGAATAGACTACCTAGATATACGTACTTGTCAACTTGTTCTAATGTCTCATCATTTAGGACAATGTTGCACATTGTTTTCTCACTCTTTCCCTCAAACACCATGACTTTTGTTTTATTTACGTTAATTTTGAGTCCCATGTCCTTCATGCTTGTATGAAGTTTATTCAACATTCTTTGCAAGTCCTCGACTGATTCTGCCATAACAATCTTGTCATCTGCGAAAGCTAACCCACGTACCTTAACTGTTTGGAGATCTACACCTTCTTCGTCGAAGAGTGCAGTTCTTAGACACTTATCCATGAATATGATAAATAGCCACGAGGACATAACGCATCCTTGTTTCACGCCTTGCGTAATATCGAACCAGTCACTCAGTTTCCCGTTTACACTTACGCTCGCTTTACTACCTGTATATATTGTTTTTATTGCTTGCAGGAGCCCTCCATTTACTCCGTATTCTTTAAGAACTTCCCAAAGTTTACTTCTATTTACCGTGTCAAATGCTTTTTCTAGGTCAATAAATGCACAGAAAACTTTCTTTCCTACTCTCAAGCTTTTTTCTGTGATCTGTCTTAGGCTAAATATCTGATCTGTACATGATCTTCCTGGCATAAATCCACTTTGGACTTCCCATATTTTTTCTTCTGTGATTTCCATTACCCTACGAATAAGTATTTTTAAGTATATTTTACTTACTGTACTTAGTAGGCTGATACCTCTGTAATTACTGCAGTTGTTTTTATCTCCCTTTCTTTTGTATATTGGTACGATAATCGCTTTTTTCCAATCGTCTGGGACTTTCCCCGTCTCGATACATAAATTTATTAATTCGCACAACCTGTGAGGTATGTACTCGCCACCGTATTTGAGCATTTCAGCACTAATACTGTCTATGCCAGCAGCCTTACCGTTTTTCAAGTTCTTAATTATGTCTCGGACCTCAGTGACACAGACTTTTTCAATTGGGTTTTCTAATGCATTATGTTCTATGTCGCAGTTTTGTTGTCCTATATCTTCACCTCCTAATAGTTCTTTAAAAGAGTCTTTTAAAGCGTCTACTATCCCGTCTATATCATATAGCATTTCACCTTTGCTGTTTCTCATGCTAGCAAACTCTGTACTTTTACTTTCCTTCAACTGTTTATATAGTAGTTTCATTATTCCTCCAAAGCCGTTTTGTATTTTGTTCTCTTCTTCTGTTCTGATTTTTTCTTTACTCTCCTTGACTAGTCGTTTCATTTTCCTCTTTTTGTCTTTGTAATCATTTTTGAGTCTATTTCTCTCCTCATCGCTAAGACCTGTCATGTTTAATGTTCTCTTGTGCGCTTTTTTCTTTTCTCGCTGGGCTGCTTGAATTTCATCATTCCACCATGCATCACCAGACTTTCTTCCTACCACTGCCGTACCACACACTTCAATTGCAGTTTTAACAATGATATCCCGTAATAAAGCCCACGCGCCCTCTATATCTTTATTGCTCGTAAGCGCTTCCCAAGTTGCCCTATCTATGCGTTCGCTTAACTTATTTTGAAACTCTATTCGCACTTCCGGTTTCTGTAAATTTTCAATCTTTATTCGAGTTTGTTTCGTTTTTTCTGTTCTCTTTCTTTTCCATCCCCGGCCTAAGTTTATTTTAGAGATTGAAAGATAATGATCAGTATTGCATTCGGAACCCCTCATGACTCTTGTATCTTTGACTAGTTCTCTTAGTCTTTCATCCGCAATAACGAAATCAATTACACTGCGGTTATTTCCTTTACACCAAGTGTACGTGTGGATCATTTTATGTCGAAACCAAGTATTGGTAATAAATAGGCCCTTTTCTAGGCATAAGCTAACTAATTTTTCCCCGTTATAATTTTTTCTTGGATCCCCAAATTTACCTAGTACCCTTTCTGTATCTGTATCCTGACGTTGAACGCCGACCCATCCGTTCATATCTCCTAGCAGAATTATTCTTTCACCTGGATCGCAAGTACTTATTGTGTCATTTAAAGTGTCCCAGAAAGCGTCTTTGACTTCTCGCGGCTCACTGTCAACTGGGGCGTAGCACGCTATGATAAATAACCTTCTGATTCCTACCTTCATTCTAGCCCACAACAATCTGGGAGATACAAAATCATGATCTTTGAGATGCTGTCTTGCTTTTTTATTCATAATTAAACCGATCCCTTGACTACGATTTGATTCACTACCTACTCCTGACCATATTTCAAAACCGCCTTTCAACACCCCATTTTCTATGTTTCTACTTTCGCAACCCTTTTTCTTCGTCTCAGGTACACATAAAATATCTAGTTTCCTTGCATGCATAGTTTCTCGTAGTTCTCTTATTTTAAGGTCATTCACTCCTCTAGCATTCCAGACACCCAGTCTCCATTCATCGCCTGAAATTCGACCTTTACGTTTACCGTGTGTATGCATTTTGTCGATCCAAGTTTCAGTCCATTCCGAGGCTACTTTATTGTTTGTATTATTCATGTTTAGATTGTACACCCAACTAACACCTTTATGCGCGAAATTTGTTTTGCGAGCCGAAATCATGTCCAAGTTAAGTGATTATTCGTCGTACGGTGGATAGTCTATCTGTAACGTCAGTCCCACCAATACTTCTGTTACTGCGTGTGGGGGGGGGGGGTGGATGTGAGGACAGAGAAAGGAAACCGAGAGTCTCAATTGGTTGGTGATTTATGCTGAAAAATTTTATATTCGACTTTCAATCAATTTAATTTTTAGCAAACATTCCCATTTGACTAATCAAATCTTATAAATATTTTTACGTCCCTAAGACAAGATGAAAATTTAAAAATAAGAGATTCAATAAAATGTCCTCTGAAAAAAAGGAACGCCTTCAATTCCGTTGGGATTCGAACCCAGGACCTTTCGTTTGCCGGACTCCTCTACCAACTCAGCTACATAATGACCGGCAAGCGAGAGGTCCTGGGTTCGAATCCCAGCGGTGTTGAAAGGCGTTCCTTTTTTTCACAGTAAATTTTACTTAATAAATTTAATTTAATTCAATTTTCTAACAGGGTTCGGAGCGTCAAAGCAAGACGAAAGCCAGTGGAGTTCGTTTGAGGGAAGCTACAAAAATTAATTTATCGCTTTCAACATTAGGCAACGTTATTTCTGCCCTCGTCGACGGTCAAAGCTCCCATGTGCCTTACAGAAATTCAAAATTGACAAGATTGCTGCAAGATTCTCTGGGTGGTAATTCCAAAACTCTAATGGTAAGAAAATCATTTTTGCAAGGTCATGTAATACTTATACGATTCCTACTTTACCGACATTTTTTTGGAATAACTTAGGGGTCATCCACAAATTTCGTGAGACGATTTGGGGGCCGAGGGGTTTGATAAAATCTTACTGTTTCGTATGAGGGGTGAGGGGGGGGGGGAGACCTAACGTAAGAAAAATTGTTAATTAAAAAAAGTATTGAATTTTCGACCAAATTGATTAATTTTTAACCAAATAGTTGATTTTTCACGAATTTGTAACCAAAATTTTTTCAACAATTTTCATACAATTTTCAATAATATACATTAATTTTCAAGCAAATAGTTTAATTTTTAACTAAAAAAGATATATTTTCAACCAAAAAAGGAATAAAAAAAATTCAGGTAAAAAAATTAATTTCCAACCAAGAAAATAAAACGAATTTTCAACCAAATAGTTTAATTTGAACCAAAAAGATAAATTTTCAACCAAGAATATTAATTTTCTACCAAAAAAAAACTGGAATTTTTAGAATATACATGAATTTTCAACTAAATATTTGAATTTTCAACTAAAAAATATACATTTTCAAGCAAAAAAGGAATATTTATATTTTCACTTCAAAAAGATTAGTTTTCAATCAAAAAAATAAAACACATCTTCAACAAAATAGATAAATTTGAACAAAAAAGATGAATTTCCAACAAAGAACTTTAATTTTGTACCAAGAAAGACGAATTTTAAAAAAAAAACTTGAAACTTCGAACCGAAAATATGAATTTTCAAGAAAATGGTTAGTTTCTCAATTTAAAGTAAAATTTCTAAGCAAAAAGATTAATTTTTTACCAAGAAAGACGAATTTTCAACCAAATGACTTTTCAACTACAAAAAAAAAATATCAAGCAAAAATGATATAGTTAAAATTTTAGTTAAAAAATTAATTTTCAACCGCAAAAAATAAATTTTATTCAAAAAAAGTAGTTAAATTTTTTATCAAAGAAATGAAGTTTCAATGAAAAAGATGAACTTTTAACCAAAAAGATTAATTTTGCACCAAAAGAGATGAATTTTCTACAAAGTACATGAATTTTCAACTAAAAACTATAAATTTTTAACTAGAAATCGTATAGTTCAATTATCAGTTTAAAAAATGAATTTCTAATAAAATGGATTCTTAAACAATAAGATTAATTTTCTACGGAAAAGGCAAATTTTGCACAAAATACATAAATTTTAAACCAAATAAATGAATTTTCAACTGAAAAATATCAATTTTCAACCATTAAAGAAATAGTCACATTTTTAGTTAAAAAGATTAGTCTTTAATCAGAAAAATAAAGCGAATTTTTAACAAAATAGTTAAAAATCAAAAAGATGAATTTCTAACCAACAACATTAATTTTGTACCAAAAAAGATGAATTTTGTACAAAAAACTTGAAATTTCCAACTGAAAATTAATTTTCTACCAAGAAAGACGAATTTTCAACCAAATAGTTGATTTTTCAACTAAAAAAAAAAATATCGACCAAAAATGATATAGTTAAAACTTTAATTACAAACATAATTTTCAACTGAAAAAAATTAATTTTTAATAAAATAGTTCAATTTTCTATCTAAGAAATGAAGTTTCAATTAAAAAGATCAAGTTTTAACCAAGAAGATTAATTTTCCACCAGAAGAGACGAATTTTCTACAAAATACTTGAATTTTCAACTTAAAACGATCCATTTTCAACTAGAAATCGAATAGTTCAATTTCCAGATTTAAAAAATTAATTTTTAATAAAATGGATTCTTAAACAATAAGATTAATTTTCTACGAAAAAGGCAAATTTTACACAAAATACATGAATTTTAAACCAAATAGATGAATTTTCAACTAAAAATATCTATTTAAAATTTCAGTTTAAAAAATTTATTTGTAAATAAAAAATTTTTTTTGTATAAAATAGTTAAATTTTCAACCAAACAGATGCATTTTTAACCATGAAGATTACTGTTCTACAAAAAAACAAAACAATTTTGAACAAAATACATCAATGTCCAACCAAATAGTTGAAGTTTCAATTAAAAAAATGAATTTTCAAAGAAAAATTAAATAGCTGATATTCTAATCGGAAGAGATTTTAGTTTTAAATCAAAAACAGATGAATATTCAGCCAAAAAGATGAATTTTCAACAAAATAGTTGAATCCTTAACCAAAACAGATTAATTTTCAAATCAAAAGAGAGATTTTTCAGTCAATTTAGGAAAAAAATTCGATTAAAAATGTTCAATTTTGAAGCCAAAAAGACTATTTTTGTAGAAAATAGTTGGATTGTCAGCCGAAAAATATTAATTTTCAATAAAAAAGTTAGGTTTCAAACAAATATTTCAATTTTATACCAAATTAATTTAATTTCAACCTGAAAAGCCAATTTTCAACAACACAGTTGAATATTCAAAAAAAATGAGCAAGAGAGATTTTTTAGTCAATTTAGGGAAAAAATTGGATTAAAAATGTTCAATTTTGAAGCCAAAAATACTATTTTTTTAGAAAATAGTTGGATTGTCAACCGAAAAACATTAAATTTTTTTTAAAACAGTTAGTTTTTGAATATTTTAATTTTCTACTGAATTAATTTAATTTTAACCTAAAAAAGCCAATTTTCAGCAACACAGTTGCATATTCATCCAAAAAGATGACTTTTATAAAAGCTGTTGAATTTTTAACCCAAAAAGACGAATTTGCAACAATACAGTTGAATTTTGATCCAAAAAAGATGACTGACCAGAATTCTTCAATTTGTAACAAAATGATATAAAATCTTAGTAAGATTTTGGTTACGTCAGGGGGGGGGGGGGGGCGGTAAGAGAAAATCTATACAAAAAATAATTTTTGAAGATTTCTGAGGATTTTTTTTTTGGTTTTCCAGAAATTTAGAATCACACAAACGTTTCTTAGTGCTTTTTAATTAATTTTCCAAAATTGCAACTCGATATTCCAATTTGTGTGACCTGAGTTTTTAAAAAATATGTCGGTAAGGTAGGAATCGGGTAAGTATTACATGGCCTTAATAATAAGTTGAATATTTACTAATTTAGGGTCGCCGATAGACAGGGAAATGATAGTGGATTTATTTTTTGACCGAGACTTTTATAAATTTTTAGAAAAAAAAAATCTTTCCAACTTTGAATTTATCCGTTTTTAAATAATTAGTTAACTTGTTATCTTTTCAATTATGATATCATTCAGTTTAGAATGCGCGATTTGAAAATCTTTCACTTTAAAAATTTTCCATTTCAGATTTTAATTTTTAAGCAAACATTTTAATTTAAAGAATTTTAAAATGCAGTTTTAGAGACTTAAACAATTAAAACGTTTGAAGTCGAAGATTTTTGATAAAAAATAATTTTAGTTTATCAACTGTGAATATAAATTAATTAATGATTTTCAAAATTGAACTGTACTTTAAGATTTAAAAAGTGAATAATAATTGATTTTACAAGACGATTCGGAATCAGTTCACAATTTTAGAATTTCCAGATTCTAACGTTAAAAATTAAACTGTTTCAATTGGAAAGTCTTATTATTTAAACAAATGTAAACGCCCGATTGAAACTTTATGAACTATTTTCAATTTTAAAATAGCTTCAAAATAATATATTCATAATTAACGGCTTTTATTAAGTTTCAAATATTATTTCAGTCTAAAATATTCAATTTTTAAACCATTAAATTTGAAATTTTTTTATTGCGAATATGAACAATTACTTGTATGTATACCATTAAGCCATTTCCCTTTCAGGGTAGGCGTGACACTACCCGATTCGAGTAGTGTTTTTAGGTTAGTTTCTTGTAGTAAATAACTACAAGTGTGGGCTCACCACACCCACGATGTGCCAACAGCACTCAGTTTTCTCGAATGGTCACCCATCCAAGCACTAACCGCGCCCAACGCTGCTTAACTTCAGTGATCTGACGAGAACTGGTTTTTTCAGCGTGGTATTAATAATATTTAATACTTAATATTACTTATTACTTATATACTTTATATTATACTTTATATTATATACTTTATATTACTTATATACTTATATACTTATTACTTATTACTTAATACTTAATATTTAGAAATGTCTGACTGTGCATTTAAAATCAGTAATTATAAATTAAATATTTAAAACTAAACACAAAAAGTAAACTTTGAACTTTACAATTTTAATTCTTCTATTCAAAACAATTTAATTTGTAAGTCAAATTGTTGAATTTTGATGTATAAATAACAATTGAACACCTATTTTTCTTAGGAAAAAATCGAGTAAATTGAAGTGATATTTAGAAATTTTGAAAAAATTCAGAATAATTAAAAATTTGAAATGATTTCAATTAATTTAAACGAAGTGCCTACGAAGAATAAAAAACATTTCCTTAAGATTGCTAGGAAAATTGAAAATCATTTTTTTATTTTGAAAAATTAATTTCAAGAGAATATTCAAAAAGACTTAGAAAGATTTACAAAATTATCAAAAATGAATGTGGAAGATTTTAAGGAAATTTTTTTTATTTGGCAGGATTTAAAAATTTTTTTTTTGAAAAACTTTAGGAAAAATTCGAATCATTTTAAAAGATTTTTAAAAGTTCTGAAAAAATTTCAAAAAAAATTAAAAATTTGAAAAAATGTAAAACAACATGTAGATATTTCAAGATTTCGAAATAAAATTTCGAAGAATTTGAAGGATTTTTAAACTATTTAAAATAAAAATAATTTAACTTTCAATTTAGGAAGTGTTAAGTTTGAAAGAAATGTAATCGTTCAATTTTTGATGTTCCTAGCTTAAGACAGAGTAAAATGATATAATTTTGAGTATGTTTAAATTAATTGATTGATTCTTCAATTTATAGCATTGAAAACGGTAACGTGGATTTATATTTTTGGAACTGAATCTGAATCTTTGAACTCTACAATTTGTAAAAGTTAAAATTTTTTAATTTTGCTGTTTAACTGCATTTAATTTAAAATTTTCCAGTTGAAAATTGTTAGTAGCTTCCATTTTATACATGTAAATTAAATAAATAATTATATATTTTCAACAAAAAAAGGAATACAAAAAAATTCAGGTAAAAAAATTAATTTTCAACCAAGAAAATAAAACGAATTTTCAACAAAATAGTTTAATTTGAAACAAAAAGATAAATTTTCAACCAAGAATATTAATT
>CAKNYM010050753.1:60135-71843 GCA_932195095.1 Andricus curvator
AATTTCAGTAAGAAAAATTGATTTTCAAGAAGGTCGTTAAATTTTCAATCAGAGATGAATTTTGAATGAAAATGATGAATCTTCAATGAAAATAATTAATTTTTAACAAAAGAGTTACACTTTTAACGATGGAGTTAAATTTTCAACTAAAAAAGATGAATTCTCAACAAACAATTTAATATAATGGAAATTTCAACCGAAAAAGATTTTAATTTTTAATAAAAAACAATCAAATTCAACCAAAAAAGACAAATTTTCGAAAATAGTTGAGTTTTTAATTAAAAAATACTTTTCAGTCAACAGAGAAAACACATTTCAAACAAACTGTTGAATTTTCAAGGAAAAATATGAGTATTCAACCATGAAGACTAATTTTCTACAAAAAAATACGAATTTTCAACACAATATATGAATTTGCAACCAAGTTGTTGAATTTGCAACTGAAAATGATACACTTCTAACCAATAGTTGAATTTTACAAAAAGATAATAGAGAAGAATTTTCAACGAAAAATAGAATAGGTAAACGTTAAGTTAAACAAATTAATTTTTGACAAAAAAAAACGGATTTTAAATCAAACAGTTCAATTTTCAAC
This sequence comes from Andricus curvator, assembly GCA_932195095.1. Taxonomy (NCBI): domain Eukaryota; kingdom Metazoa; phylum Arthropoda; class Insecta; order Hymenoptera; family Cynipidae; genus Andricus; species Andricus curvator. The sequence continues at coordinate 60,731 of CAKNYM010050753.1, forward strand.
CAATGTGATGAATTTTCAACTGAAATGATGAATCTTCAACTGGAATAGTTGAATTTCATACCAAAAAGGTACAAAAAATTTTCACCAAATATTTCAATTTTTAAATAAAAAAGATCAATTATCAATCAAAAAGTTAAGTTTTCGTCCAAAAAAGATACATTTTTAACCAAAAATAGAATAGTTAAATTTTCTGTTTAAAAAAACTCATTTCTAAGAAAAAAAACGCGAATTTTCAACAAAATAGTTCAATTTTCAACTGGAATAATTACATTTTCAGTTCAAAAAATTGATTTTCAAGAAGGTCGTTAAATTTTCAATCAGAGATAAATTTTGAATTAAAATGATGAATCTTCAATGAAAAGAATTATTTTTTAACAAAAGAGTTACACTTTTAACGAAGGAGTTTAATTTTCAACTAAAAAAGATGAATTCTCAACAAACAATGTAATCTAATTGAAATTTCAACCAAAAAAGATTCTAATTTTCAATAAAAAAGTGAAATTCAACCAAAAAAAAACAAAGTTTAGAAAATAGTTGAGTTTTTAATTGAAAAATACTTTCCAGTCAACAGAGAAAACACATTTCAAACAAACTGTTGAATTTTCAAGGAAAAATATGAGTTTTCAATCCAGAAGATTAATTTTCGACCAAAAAGCACAAATATCCAATAAAACACAGGAAGTTATTATATTAAGTACAATAAAAGAAAAAAAAACGAAAAGAGTACTATCCAAAAATGAAAAAAATCTTTTAAATTATTTTATTTATTTATTATTGTCAATTATTCTACAATCCTTGATCCAGTTTCGAATCAGATTTTCCAAACATCTTTCTTGTTTGTTTTTTGTTTTGACTTTTGTTTAGAATACAGGGCTCGGATCGTGCGACTTTTTGAAGAAAAATGCGACTAATATAGACATTTTTCCGTTTTTCTCAGAAGTTCGCTGTACTTATTTTCAATTTTTATCGCAATGAAATATATAAAATTAGAATTCAAAGCTGAACATAATTGTATTATTTTAATTGAGAACATTAACCATGGAATAATTTCTTATTAAAACTTTATTCTGAGAAAATTTTTAATTAATAGGGTTCAAAATTGAACTTAAAACTTGAATTCGAATTACATCATTATTAGCATCTTTTTTGTTGTTGTAAATCTATTACTTTTACTGAAAATGTAAATTTTCCACTTTAGATTGAAAATTTATCTTTTTTAGTTAAAAATTCAACTATTTGTTTGAAAATTGGTGTATATTTTACTCATTTATTTGAAAATTCAACCATTTGGTTGAAAATTCAATTATTTTGTTCAAAAGTTATCTTTTTTGATGAAAAATTGAACTTTTTTTAACGTTCATTTTTTTTATAGAAAATTCTTCATCATGGATTGAAAATAATCTTTCGTATCAATATATTTTTGGGTTGAAAATTCAACTGTTTTATAGAAAATTCGTCTTTTTTGATAAAAAATTAATCATCTTGGTAGAAAATTTATCTTTTGTATTAAAAATTCATTTAAGTAGGTTGAAAATTCAACTATTTGATGAACATTCGTCTATTTTGACAAAAAATTCGTCCTCGGGCACTTATTTTTGTTGAGGCTTAATCTCTTTTATTTGAAAAATCGACCATTTGGTTGAAAATTCAATTTTTTTGTTCAAAAGTTATCTTTTTTGGTCAAAAATTTCAATTTTTGTTAATATTCTTTCTTTATATAGAAAATTCGTCAGTATGGATTGAAAATTAATCTTTTATATTCTCACATTTTTGGGTTGAAAATTCAACTGTTTTCTAGAAAATTCGTCTTTTTGGCTTGAAAATTCAACAACTTGGTAGGCAATTAAACTGTATGGTTGGAAATTAACATTTTTGTTGAAAAATGATATTATTTGGTTAAAAATTCATCTATTTTGGTTAAGAATTGATATTTTTAATTGAAAATTGACTTTTTCTAGTTGAAAATTCAACTATTTGGTTGAAAATTTACGTATTTTGTTGAAAATTCTTCTTTTTTCTAGAAAATTATCTTCTTGTTTAAAAAATAATCTATTTCAGTTGAGGATTCAACTATTTCGTTCAACATTCATATTTTCTGGTTAAAAATTCAAAAGTTTGATAAAAAATGCGTTTTTTTGTGTTGAAAATTCAACAATTTGGTAGGAAATTAAACTATTTGGTTGAAAATTCATATTGTTGGTTCCTGCGTTTTGTTGAAAATTTGTCTTTTTGGTAGAAATTAATATTCTTGGTTGAAAATTAATATTTTTTGTTGAGGATTCAACTATTTAGTAGTAAATTCATATTTTCAGGTTGAAAATTCAACTTTTTGTAAAAAATTCGTCTTTTTGGCTTGAATATTCATCATTTTCCGTTGAAAATTATCTTTTTTGAGTTCAATTTTTTTTGCGTCAAAATTCGACCATTTGGTTGAAAGTTCTCAACTATTTGGTTGTAAATGCAACTGTTTAATTGAAAATTATTGTTTTTATTCAAATTCAACTATTTAATTAAAAATTAATCTTTCGAGTTTAAAAGTCTGTTTTCTAATCCATTCAACTTTTTGACTTAAAAATTCAATTCGAATTTAAAAGAAGAGTCTAAATGAGTTCTCTTTGCTTTAAAAATGAAATGAATTCATGAAAAATTGATTTAACAGTGGTTGCTCACGTCTTTTTTTATATTTATGAAAAGCTATTAGTATCCAAGTCGTACGGTCGTGAATTCTAAACAGTAATTTGGAGGCGGTAACTACTATGTTTTAAATAAAGAAACCTTGTTATTTTTCGCAAAAAAGGAACTGTAGGAAAATGTTTGTTTTTTTTCATGTCCCGGAAAACCGGGGCGCTTGGTCACCCTAAATATAATTCACTTCGTTCACGAAAAATACCCTTTATAGGTTAGTTTTCTCAATTTTAAGGAAAACTTGTATTCAATTTATTTATCTCTATGAACGATTGAAATAAAAGTTCATTGTACTATTTAGTTTGATTTAATATAGAAAATAATATAAAATAAGCCATATTATTATTTAAAAAAAAAACACATTTCTTTGCTGTTCCATAATAGGGATATAAACATTTTTGAAATATATTCTACTATCGTTCAAAAATTAATGAAAATCTCAAAACCCCCTCAAAATTTGTCTCTACCCTAGTGTAATAACGTTCAATAAATACAATTTTTAATAATCATCACTTAACCCTAGTTTTGAGTGTGTTAAAAATATTAATTTTGTTTAACATAATTATTGCCAAAAAATTGCGACAAAATTTGACAGAAGAAAAATGTTGTCTTTTTTCAAATAAATTTTTATTAATTCACTCTAATATGTTTAATTATTCAGAATTTGAGTGAACTTGATAAAAACGTGTATCAATAATACTGTGCTAACGAATTATTTTTCCAGATTCATTGATTAAACAGAAATTTTCATGACGCAATTGTTATAACTAAAAGGAAATGTGTTAAATTACAAGTTGTTTTACGCAATTAATTAAAATTAAGCAAATTTCTTAATTTAAGTAATAGATATGTATTTCATTTAAAATAAAGAGAACGGAGTTGAAAAAATATGTTTTTGTTTAATTTGACGAAAGTCTTCTCTAAATGATAAACTTTGTTTACACGGTGATTAGCTAGCTCAATAGCGCGCCGTTCAGAAGCCAAAAGTGCAAACATTAATTTACCTGAGAAATTAGAATTCAACTTGAGATGCGTGTAATAAAATTTCACAATTTGTCTATTTTAATCTTGCCTTTTTTTATCGCAACATTCAAGTCACCTTGAAAATGTCTTACTTTACTTATTCGTTAAATAAACTTTTTTTATAGCCTGATATTACGTAATTATTTATTACACTAACACCTCAGATTAATAATAATCATTTAGCACTACAAATAAAATTTACTTAAATGACGTAAAAGATCTTAATAATTAAAGCGAAACAAAATATAATAAATTACACCCACCCCCCTTCCCCCACCCTGATGAGCTGTTACGTAATTTAGGTACAGGCCCTAAGTTGGATATAAAAGACGAACGCTCTTTATGGTCTTTAAATTACTCTCGTCTTCGGCGTAATAGTTGAAAAAAGAAGAATTATATGAAATGTCAGAAAAAATATATTTAAATCTTTTAATTCTTTGTGGCATTTTATTTCAAGGAATTATTGGGACATTCTTGAAAGATAATGATGGTAAGTGAATTGACACTCTCAATAAACATATTAGGATGGAATAAAGAAAAGTAAATTATAACTTCAAAATTGTGTAATAGTGAAACTTTGTCTTTGTAGCAATCAGAATAATCCAGTTAAATTTTTCTTCAAATTATTAATTATATTATTATATTAATTATAGATTAAAATTGTTAGTTTTTGGGTGTTTTAGGGTTCATCCATAAACCTCGTTACCAATTTTGGGATATTTTATTTAGTGAGAAGAATTTTCAAGCAAAAAAAAAGTCTTAAAAAAAAAGTCAAATTTTTAATTATTTGGTTGAAAACACAATTTTCTTAGTTAAAAATTCAACTATTCTGTTAAAAATTCGTGTTTTCTATTGAAAAATGAACTTTTTTGGTAGAAAATTAATCTTCTTGTTGAAAATTTATTTTAGTTAACATATTCTGTTGAAAATTCATAGTTTTCATTGAAAAATCAACTTTCTTGGTAGAAAATTAATCTTCTTGTTTGAAAATTTATCTTTTTTGTTGAAAATACAAGTATTCCAGTTAAATATTTATTATTTTAGTTTAAAACGCATCTTTTTGGTTAAAAAACACTATTATTTTGAAAGTTAAACTCTTTTGTTTAAAATTCATCTATTCCAGTTGAAAATTCATCATTTTATTTGAGAATTGATCACTTTGTTTGAAAATTGTTTTTTCTTGGGGGTTGAAAAATATTTTTTTTATCAGAAAATTTGAATATTCCATTTTCGGTTGAAAACTGATCTTTTCAGTTTAAAATTCAACTACACCCGACTCTCGGTTTAGGAACAGTGTCGGGGGTAGCCTGCAAATAGCCTTGTTCCTAAATCGGAAGTATCGAAACATAAACAGTCAGTGCCGCCTGAACCGTTTCCAATTGAAATGCATAATATTGCCCAATATACTCGACTGAGTACTCGCGCACTGCGCAGCCCTTCCAATGCGAGAGTCGCAACCGTCTCTTTGAACCAAAGACATGAATTTTAAACCAAAAATATTAATTTTCAAGTGAGAAGGTTAATTTTTTACTAAAAAACACAAATTTTCAACAAAATAAATGAATTTTCAACTAAAAAAGATCAATTTGAACCAAATAGTTAAATTTTCAACAAAAAAAAAAAGATAAATTTTGAACTAAAAAGTTAAGATACCCCTGTAATTAAATTTTGTCTGCGCCCATGAAAGCATCAAAAACAATTGTTTGATCCCCTCTATATATCTTGGCGAAAAAAATAAAAGTTAATTACACGTGTATTTTAAAATATAATTGTCTCAAACAGTGTACACAAGATAACACAAGATTACGGAAGATTGTATATTTAGGTGGTATGTTAATAATAATAATTCGTGATACATATAATATTTGAATTTCGAGATGAATAACACTTTATCTCTTTTTCTTATCTCTTTTGGTTAAAAATTTTACTATTTCGTTAAAAATTTAATTATTTTGTTAAAAATTGAACTATTTTGTTCAAAGTTCAACTTTTTTATGTCGAAAATTCAACTATTGCTTTAAAGTTGAACTACTTTGATAAAAAATCATTTTTTTGTTTGAAAATGTAACAAAAATTCATCTTTTTTATTTGAAAATTAGTTTTTTCAACTGAAAATTTACGTATTCCATTTTTGGCTGAAAATGAATTATTTTTAGTTGAAAATTCAACTATTACATTTTTCGTTGAGAATTAATCTTTTTTGGTTAAAAATGTAACTATTTTGTTGAAATTGTCTATTTTTTAGTTAAAAATTTAATTATTTGGTTTAAAATTAACGTTTTGGTTGGAAGTTATTATTTTTGTGTTGAAAATTTAACTGTTTTTTAGAAAATTCGTATTTTTGGCTTAAAAATTCAACTATGTTGTAGAAAATTCGCCTTTTTGGCTTGAAAATTCAGCACTTTGGTTAAAAAAAATTTTTTCTCTTGACTGAAAAATCTTTCTTGGAAGAAAATTCAACTATTTCGTTAAAAATTCATCTTTTTTGGTTAAATACAACTATTTTTTATTTTAAATTGAAATATCAACTATAATATTTATCGTGCAGAATTCTATATTATTTTATTGAAAATTCAACTACTTGATTGAAAGTTGAACTCCTTTGTTTACAATTTATTTTTTTGTTTATAATTTATCACGTTGGCTGAAACTTTATCTCTTCAGTTGAAAATTGAACTATTTTGTTGAAAATTCGTATCTTTTTTTTTTTTTGATTGAAAATTAATCTTTTTAACTGAAAATTCAACTATTTCATTTTTATTTAAATATTCATCTTTTTCATTAGAAAAAACAACTATCTAGTTGGAAATTTATCTTTCCTAAATAAAAATTCAATCATTCGGTTGGAAATACATATTTGTGGATTAAAAATTCTACTATTTTGTTAAAAATAGAATTATTTTGCTGAAAATTCAATAGCGTAATCAAAAAGTCATCTCTGTTGGTCGAAAATATTTTTGGTTGATGTTATTTCCTTTTTGTTCGAAAATTTAATTATTTAATTAAAAAATTATCCTTTTCAGTTAGAAATTCCACCATTGTGCTAAAAGTAGAATTATTTTGTTGAAAATGCAACTATTTACTCAAAAAGTACTTTTTTTTTGGTCGAAAATTCAACTGTTTTTTGAACATTCGTCTTTTCTGAAAAACACCCGTGCAGAAATTTCAGAGTGGCCCTGGTCAAGGCCAGATCTGGCCCCAATCAGGTATCCCAGTTAGGGCCAGACTCGAAATGAAACGCCTAATCCGATCAGGGCCTGACTGGGGTATCCATAAGGAAGGCCCAATCTGGTCCCTTCGAATTTCTATTTATAAAAATATTATTGAAATATAATTTACTTAATAAAAAAGTAAACAATTAATTAAGAATATTAAACATTATATAAATATTTTGAAAAATATTCTGAAGCTTGTCGTTAGATTCATGTATTTTGTTGAAAATTGATCTTTTTTGATAGAACGTTAATCTTCTTGGTCGAAAAATGATCCTTTTTGGTTAAAAATGTAAGAATTTTGTTTGAAAATTGGTATTTTTGCTCGAAGTTAATTTTTTATCAGAATTTCTATCTGAAAATTTAACTATTCCATTTTCAGTTTATGAGATAAAAATTCGACTATTTGGTAGGAACTTTAAGAATTTTGTTGAAAAGTCGTCTTTTTGGGTAGAAAATTAATCTTGTTTGTTGAAAATATAACTGATTGGTTGAAAATTCAACGTTTTGGTAGAAAATTCATATTTTTTGTTAAAAAGTCGTCTTTCTGAGTAGAAAATTGTTCTTGTTTGTTGAAAGTTCAACATTTTGGTTGATAATTCAACTATCTTGTTAAAAATTCATATATTTTGTTGAAAAGTCATATCCTTGTGGGTATAAAAGTATTCTTGTTTGTTGAAAGTTCAACGTTTTGGTTGATTATACAACTAGCTTATTAAAAATTTATCTTTTTTATTGAAAATGATCGTTTCTGTTAAAAATTTATTTATTTATTTTAAAGTCACTGTTTTCTATAATATTAGATTTTTCAGCTTAAAAACTTTACGCTTTTGTTGAAAAATCAGCTTTCATTGTAGAAAAGTTAGCTTTTTTGAATGTAAATAAACTTCTTTGATCAAGAATCAACTGCTTTCTAAAAAATTTCTTCTTGAAAATTCTAATATTTGATTGAACTTTAATCTTTTTTGTTTGAAAATTCGACAATTTGATTGAAAAGTTTTTTGGCACGTGGAGCAAAGTATAAAAAAGTGAGGTTATAATGCCAAAAAGTTGTCGACGCTTTCTCGAAGTTCACTGTCGGAAATCTAGAGAGCTGCATAATTCTAGTTTGATATGAACACCTCACCCCGGTCTAAAAACTTTGCGTAAGTGATTAACGAGGTGAATTGAGAATTATTGAAAGCGATTTATCCACATGACTTTACCGGTTTATCTGTTTAGTGTTTTTCACTTTTACAAACTTGTCTTCCTTTCGTCCTTTCGTTGCCAAATAATCGAACGGAAGACTAACCGAATACATTCGAGATTAGCGCGGAAAATTCAAATCTAAATAAGTATAAACTCTAAACAGATAAAAAAAATACCTACAATAATTAATACTAACTCGATAATTGTATATTTATTAACTAATTCAATGCGCCCGTGAACATAAATTTTTTAACATTTTGTTCAAATGAATTAAAGCTTTTTTTAGTTTTTTCTCGTTTCTTATATTCTTTGCATATGAGAAGTTAAATTTAACTAATTACCTTTAGGTTAGACACTGGAATGAAAATTAGTTGAATATTGACTAATTAAGGCAGGGAGTAATTTTTAATTTGATTAATTCTAATTTTTAAACTAACTATGAATTAACAGAGGGTAGTCCGATGTGGCCCCGACCATGACCACAACATTAGCCATGATCAGGGCCGCATTGGGCTAACCTAATCGGGGCCACGTCGGGAATCAGGATGAAATTGTGCAATCTCTCCACGAGCATTCGTTCTTTTTGATTGAAAATTAAACCGTCATCTAAGAAAATCAGATTTTGAATCTTAGTTTGAAAAATTATCTTTCTTAGTTGAAAATTCAACTATTTGGTTCAAAATACATCTTTTTTCGTTGGAAATTCCACTATTTTCTTAAAAATTAAATTAGTTTCTTGAAAATTTAATTTTTCTGTGAAAAATTCATCTTTGTTCGGTCGAAAATTTAACTCTTTTTGGAACATTCATCTTTTTTTAAATCTAGTCTTCTTTTTCGATTGAAAATTGAACTCTCTTCTGAAAAAATCGTCTTTTTGACTTCAGAATTCAACAGTTTGGTTAAAAATTTGACTGTTTTTGGTAAATGTTCAATCTTTTTTATTCAAAAACTCAATCATGTGGTTGAAAATTTACCTTTGTAGGTTAAAAATTCAACTATTTGGTAAAAAATTCAACTATTTTGTTGAGAATTCGTCTCTTTTGCTTGAAAGTTCAACTGTATGGTTCTAAATATAAATTTTTGGTCTAAAATTAATATTCTTTGTCTGTGTCTACAAAAACACTTTAAAAAAATTTCCAGCGTTAAATAGTCATTTTTCTTATTTGGAAATTCAACTGTTTTTTTTTCAAATTCGTCTTTTTGGGTTGCAAATTTAACTTTTTTGTTGAAAATTCAACATTTTTATTGAAAATTCATATGGACGTGATTTCATTTTTGCACTAACATGGACCTGATTTCACAGACTGCTCTATATATTTATATCTAATTAAATAAGTAAAAAAAATTATTATCTAACTTATACCAGTATATCAAGGGACATTGGAATAAGTAAGAAATTAATAAATTTTATCAACTTTTATTATCATTAATCTTTTACACCAATGAGAGGAGGGACCCACATATCAGAAGCATGGTGCGGTCTTGAAGACCGCACGTCCATACATCCATACTAATTTGTCATTTTTTGCTCAAATGTGGGATAATCGCGACGTAAAATATTTCTGGGATTGCTGCGGTCCGCACTTGAAACAAAATGAAATATAAATGTCAAATTGTGACGCCACCGTGGACGTGCGGTCACATGAACTTAATTGCTATTACTCACCAGTTACATGCAGGACCACACGTTGTCCACTAGAACTAAAGCTACTAATAACGGCAGCCTCTAAAAGGGACAGGGGGAGGGGGATGAACCACATATCAGAACCACGGTGCGGTCTGTGAGACCGCACGGCTACACTTACAGGTTGAAAAACACTACTGAATGATTAATTATCATATGTACTTACAGATAAATCATCAGATCTACACTCCCGGAAGAAACGTGCAATTGATGTCGCACCGGTAGAGCATAGGGAATTAAGCAATACAGATATAACCTACCTTGTGGAAGTTCTAAATAATGAAGTGAGAATTTGTGCAGGTATTATAGTATCGCCTGAACATATCTTAACAAATAAAGAGTGTGTTAATAAACCGGCAGTCGAGTACACAGTTAAATCTGGTCATCTGTTTATACATACTATCCAAACTCACTCTGTAATAGACAAAGTGGTGGTAGGAAATCTTGCCTTGCTTTCGATCAGACCACCAATCATTATTGAAAGTCCTTCACCGAATCGCAGTATAAAGCTTTATGAGGAACCTGTAGAGGCACTCACACTTGCTACTGTTAGTAGTTTTACAAAAAACAGTGAAAGGTAAGTTATCAATAATTTATTAAACAAAAAAAAATAGTTTAAAAAATAAAACTTTGCTTCCTCCCCGGTTCCAGAAACGAACCACCGTTTTTTCGACAATCAACGCAAGTACCGATAGTCAGACTGAAGTTGTGTTCCAATTACTATAAACGTCATTCACGGGTACTTACAAAGGACAATATCTGCTCTCTTGAATCATCTGGAGAAACAGGATTTACGGCTAAGGATCGTGGTTCTGCTTTAGTTCTAGATGGGCAACTGGTTGGTGTTCTTATTTATCCTGGAAACCTTATAAGTTACACTAGTCCTGATGTTTTCATACGCGTGAATGATAAAAACATATACAATAGGTGGATAAAGTCACACATTGAACCATATTTACCGAACGAAGTGGGAGTAGAGCATCCACGCAATGGCCGTCCACAAACTCACGCTCCGCAAACTCACGCTCCACAAACTCACGCTTCACAAACTCACGCTCCACGTTCCCACAATTCACCAAATCACTCTCCCTATGCACACACTTTACCAAATCAGTCTCCATACCTACACACTTCACCAAATCAGTCTCCATATCTACACACTTCACCAAATCATTCTACCTATTCATATCCTTCACCGAATTTCTATCCACATCCACACACTTCACAAATTTACTATTCTCATCCACCCACTTCACAGAATTATTCTCCAAATTCACACACTTCACAAAATTATTCTCCAAATTCACACACTTCACAAAAT
>CAKNYM010050753.1:86122-108278 GCA_932195095.1 Andricus curvator
TTTTCAACAAAATAGTTAATTTTTCAACTAAAAATGACAATTTTTTTAACCAAATAGGAATAGTTTACTTTTTGTATTAAAAAGATGAATTTTCGATGAAGAACTTTGAATTTCAATTAAGTAGTTATATTTTTAACCAAAAAGATAAATTTTCAAACAAGAAGATGAATTTTCTGCCAAAAAGACGATTTTTCAACAAAAAACATGATTTTTCAATTAAGAAAGATCAATTTTCAACAAAAAAATTGAATAGTAAAATTTTCAGTTCATAAAATTACTTTTCAACCAAACTGATGAATCTTCAACATTTTCAACTGGAATAGTTGAATTTTAAACCCAAAAGATGAATTTTCAACTAAAATGATGAATCTTTAACTAGAATAATTGAATATTCAACCAAAAAGACGCATTTTCAAACAAAAAGATTTATTTTTAGCAAAAAAAAAAACGAACTTCCAACTAAAAACGATAATGTTTCAACCAAAAATTGAATAGTAAAAATTCTGAGTTGAAAAAATTAACGTAATTATTAATTCCATTATTAGTAATAATAATAATAATAAATTTAGAATAATTTAATTTCGTAATTATTAATATTTTAATATTTAATTATGTATTTAATAAAGTGATGAATATTTAACTGAAATTATGGAATATTCAAGAGGAATTGTTACATTTTCAGTTGACAAAGAATAATTTTCAAAAAAAAAAATATTTCAAAAAAGTTATTAAAGTTTTAACTGAAATATTTGAATTTGAATTTTAAATAAAAATTCATTCTCAGCCAAACTGATAAGTTTTCAACTAAAATGATGAATCTTAAACTGGAATAGTTGAATTTTCAGCCAGAAAGATGATTTTCAAACACGAAGATTAATTTTATTCCAAAAAAGATGATTTTCTAAAAAAAAAAATGAATTTTCAACAGAATATTTAAATTTTTGACTGAAAAAGAAAATTTTTCAATCAAGTAGTTAAATATTCAACTTAAAAAGATCAATTTTCAACCAAAAATGGAATAGTTAAATTTTCATTTTAAAAATTACTTTTCAACCAAACTGATGAATCTTCAACTGGAATAGTTGAATTCTTGTAACAAAAAGATGAATTTGCGACAAACAAATTTAAACTTGTATCAAGTAGTTTTATTTTCTACCAAAAATATTAATCTTCAAACAAGAAGATTAATTTTTAAACAAGAATTATTTTCTAAAAAAAGAGGATTTTACCAGGAAAAACGTGAATCTTTAAGAAAATTGTGAAATTTTCTACTCAAGAAGACAAATTCTCAACAAATAGTTGAATTTTCAAACTCAAAAATACAAGTTTTCAACAAATAATTGAATTGACAAATCAAAAAGATGAATTTTCAAACAAGAAGATCATTTTTCTGCCAAAAAAGACGATTTTTCAACAACAAAAGAATGAATTTTCAACAAAATAGTTAATTTTTCGACTAAAAAAGATAACGTTTCAACCAAAAATTGAATAGTGAAAATTTTGAGCTGAAAAAAATAACGTCATTATTAAATCCATTATTACTAATAATAATTTTAATTTGAGAATAATTTAATCTTGTAATTAATAATAATAATTCAATAATTAATTATGTAATTAATAAAGTGATGAATATTTAACTGAAATTATAGAGTATTCAAGAGGAATGTTTACATTTTCAGTAGTAAAAAAAAAATTCAAACAAAAAAAATTTCAATAAAGTAATCAAAGTTTGAACTGAAATATTCGAATTTGAATTTTAAATGAAGATTCATTCTCAGCCAAAGAAGAAACGAATTTTCAACAAAATAGCTCATTATGCAACCAAATAATTGAATTTTCAACTAAAAAAATCTGTCTTCAACCAAAAATGAAATAGTTAAATTTTCAGTTAAAAAGAAATTAATTTTCAACCAAACTGATCAGTTTTCAACTAAAATCATGAAATTTTAACTGTATTAGTTGAATTTTTAAATCAAAAAGATTAATTTTTGATAAATGAGTTTAACTTTCAATTAAGTAGTTTTATTTTTAAACAAACAGATGAATTTTCAACTACAAATTATTAATATTTAACTGGAATAGTTGAATTTTCAACCAGAAAGATGAATTTTCAAACACGAAGATTAATTTTGTACCAAAAGGACGATTTTTTAATAAAAAAAATGAATTTTCAACAAAATATTTAAGTTTTCGACTAAAAAAGAAAAGTTTTCAACCAAGTAGTTAAGTATTCAACTTAAAAAGATCAAGTTTCATCCAAAAATGGAATTGTTAAATTTTCAGTTAAAATATTACTTTTCAACCAAACTAATGAATCTTCAACTGGAATAGTTCATTGTACCAAGAAGATGAATTTTCGATAAACGAGTTTAACTTTCCATCAAGCAGTTTTATTTTCTACTAAAGATATGAATCTTCAAACAAGAATATTAATTTTTAAACTAGAAGAATTATTTTCTACAAAAAAGAGGATTTTACAAGAAAAAACGTGAATTTCCAACAATATTCTGGAATTTTGAACTAAAAAAGACAAATTTTCAACAAATAGTTGAATTTTAAATCTAAAGAAGGCAAATTTTCAACGAATAATTGAATTTACAAATAAAAAAAAAAGAATTTTCAAGCAAGAAGATTATTTATACACCAAAAAATACGATTTTTCAACAACAAAAGAATGCATTTTCAACGAAATAGTTAATTTTTAAACTAAAAAAGACAATTTTCAGTTAAACAAAATAACTTTTCAACCAAACTGATGAATCTTCAACTTTTTGTACCAAAAAGGTGAATTTTCGACAAAGGAGTTTAAATATCAATCAAGTAGTTTTATTTCTAATCAAAAAGATGAATTTTGAAACAAGATGAATTTTCTACAAAAATAGACGATTCTTCAAAAAAAAAAAAAAAAAAAACGAATTTTCAACGAAATAGTTGATTTTTAAACTAAACAAGACCATTTTTCAACAAAATAGTTCAATATTCAACTGAGATCAACTTTTAACCAAAAATGGAATAGTTAAATTTTCATTTTAAAAAATTACTTTTCTACCAAACTGATGAATCTTCAACTGAAATAATTGAATTTTTTAACCAAAAAGATGAATTTTCAAACAAGAAGATTAATTTTTTAACAAAATAGATGATTTTGCAACACAAAACCTGAATTTTCAACTAAAAATAACAAATTTCCAACAAATAGTTGAATATTCACCCAAAAAAGATGAGGTGATGAATTTTCAACTTGAATAATTGAATTTTCAACCAAAAAATAGAATAGTTAAGTTCCCAGTTAAAAAAATAATTTAAAAAAAAACAACGAATTTTCAACATAATAGTTAAATACAGTAATATAAACCCAAAGATATTATTAAAACTACATTTATGAATAAAGAATCATGGTTATTCAATGTTATATTGTAATTAACAAAAAAAAAAAAAAAAATTGAGCGCGCACTCGAAAAAATTCCCTGGTTTCAAAAAAGATTCCCTGACATTTCCATGTTTTCCCAGGTATAGGGTGATTTAAATCAGGTTTCGGGGATTTTAAGTAAAAGGTCATTTCAATAAACATTAAAAATCAAAATTAATTTCAAAAACCTCTCCTTGTTTATTTCAAGTTCTTAAAATTGAAAATCAATCTGCTGATCGTCATCAGAAGATCTACATACATTGTAATTAATTCTAATTTAAGAAGCTTCCAAGTTTAAACTAATTATTAGTAACAGTTTTGTACAGAGATTTTTTTAGAGCTGCTTTCGATTAACGAGAAATGGAAAATTAATGGTAAACATACACATTTACTTGCATTGAAACATTTATAAAATAATTTCGATCCATATATTATGCAGGGGAAACCTTTCTACAATGGATAATACAACCTACAGTGGATAATGATTAATTAAAAATATTAATTTATTCAAAAAATTAATTTCATCCAATCAATAGTTAAGACACGATACCTGTTAATAAATCAAATTCAAATTTAATTAATTTACGTATATTTGCTCCGCGAAGAAATAATTATCCATTATAGGTTGCATTATCCACTGTAGGGAGGTTTCCCCTATGAATAAATTATAATAGAAAATTAGGCTCTACTTAAAAATACATTATTTATTTAAAAATAAATAGTAATGATAATGCAAGTCTATATAACGTAATAACTAGTCTAGTCTCTCTTTGTATTTAATACTACAAATAAATAAATAAATATGTTGCGTAAGAAACGACCAAGTCCGATGATATGTACAGATTATATTATGCTAAAACTACATGAAATTATGTCTCGATGAAACAATGTCTAAAAAAAGACCTGTATTGTTAAAAATATTTTTTTATATAAGTTTGATCATGTATCTATAAATATAATTATTGCACGAACAAGATAAAAAATTGTTCGCTCGGTCAGGTCACGTAATAGCGTAGGACGACAAATTATATCGTTCGGTTTGGGAAATTGACAGAGCTTTACGAGAAAATTTATCAAGATAGTATACAAAAGTCTGTAAAAAGATTATAAATTACTCTTTTTTTAAATAGATGGAGGCCGAGTCTTGGAAATTGAAAAATCCAGTCTTTTCAAATTGAAAAACCTGTTAGGTGCGCAAAAAGAAGTGAAATAGTATATTGTGTGACAAGTGCCGAAAGTAGGCATTTCCACACGAGCGTGAAGTTTGCTGTACGAGCCAGAGACGAATCAAAGGGGAGTTGTGGGCGAGTTGGAGGCAAGTGAAGGGCGAGTTGAAGGCGAGTTAAAGTCGAGTTCGAGGCGAGTTAAAGGCGAGTTAAGGGCAAGTTGGAGGCGAGTTGAAGGCGAGTTAAGGGCGAGTTGGAGGCGAGTTAAGGGCGAGTTGGAGGCGAGTTAAGGGCGAGTTAAGGGCGAGTTGAGGACGAGTTGGAGGCGAGCAAAAGGCGAGCCGTTAACGAGCCGAAGACAAGCCCGAAACTACCCGAAAATGAGCTGATGGCAAGTACTGTAAACTTCACAAAAATTACAGCTGCCCACCTTCCGCAACCGTTGCACACGATATTTTTTGTAACGAATGCAGGGAATTTACGATTTGAGGAACAATAAAAATAATTTTTTCACAAATTTTGGAAATTTATGGTAAAATTACCGAAAATTGATGAAAATTTCCGGAAGTATTTTAGTATCAGAAATTATTAGAAATTTTGCACATTTTGTAAATTTATAAATTATCGAAAATTTCCGAAAATTTAAGGTATCCAAAGCTTTTCAGAAAAAATCAAAAAATTTTCGAAAGTTTGTGAAAAATTTATAAATTACCAGAAATTTCAGGTATCAAAATATGTCCAAAATTTTCGGTAAATTATGACAGTCCTGGAAAGTAACTTTTAATCGGAACGCGCAAGCGCAGCAGACAGCAAAAGTCTTTTTATAACCACTTTTTATCACGTTTTCGGAATCGGTCCCTTTCCGCACGCTACATAATCCTCGAAAAGCGAACATTCCGTGCATGTGTTACAAAAAAATCTTATTCATCTGAGTGACAAGATAAATTTTACTTATAATTAAAACATTAGTGACTTATCTATTTCAATATCATCCTTTTGTTAGGAGTTATAAAGTTTTGAACAGAATTTCTTTTATTACCTCGTCAAAAATTGCAGTGTTTTTATCTTCTAAATGAAGATGATATTCTGAAAATGAGTTGAATCCTATATGTGGTTTTTTATGTCAATTCTTTTCATTTACCCCAACAGCTTGCAATATTGCATTAATCTTGCTCCAATATTTCATGGCAACATTGTGCAATATTTCTGCAATGTTGCTACAATATGTTTTCCTCTCTCAATCAATATTGATATGCAGGGTTGATGCAAGATTTATGCAATGTTACTACAATGTTGATACAGTGTGGCAGCAATATTGTAACAACATTGATACTGCAAGGTTGTAGCAACATGTTTCTAAACGATTGCGTTATGTTGCAGCAACATTACATCAATTTTGCAGTAACGTTGCAATAATGTTGCACCAACATTGCATCAATGTTGTAATAACACCGCATCAATGTCGTAGCAACGTTTCATTAATGTTGAATGCATTTTGTAGCAACGTTGCATCAATATTGCAACAATATGACAGCAACTTTGCATTAATATTAGATCAACATTGCATCAATATTGCATCAATATTGCATTAATATTACAACACCGTTGCTTCAATATTGCATTAGTATTACGACACCGTTGCATCAATATTGCATTAATGTTGCATCAATATTTCATCGATATCGAATCAATATTGCAGCAATGTTGTATCAAAATTGAGTGAAAGTTGCATCAATGTTGCATCAATGTTGCATCAATCTTGCATCAATCTTGCATTAACGTTGCACCAATGCTGTAAGAATGTTTCATCAATGTTGCATGCACCTTGTCGCAACGTTGCACCAATATTACAGCAACGTTGCATTAATATTACATCAACGTTACATCAATACTTCATCGATATCAAATCAATGTTGCAGCAACGTTGTATCAATACTGTGTTAGAGTTGCATCAATGTTGCATGAACCTTGCATTAACGTTGCACCAATGTTGTAGCAACGTTTCATCAATGTTGCATGTACCTTGTAGCAACGTTGCGTCAATATTACAGCAACGTTGCATTATTATTATATCAACGTCGCATCAATATTTCTTTCATATTGCATTAATAGTACAACACCGTTGCTTCAATATTGCATCAATATTACAGCAACTATTCATTAATATTACATCAACGTTGCATCAATATTGCATTAATATTATAACACCGTTGCTTCAATATTGAATTAATATTACAACACCGTTGCATCAATATTGCATTATTGTTGCATCAATATTCCATCGATATTGCATCAATCTTGCAGCAACGTTGTATCAATATTGCGTTAAGGTTGCATCAATGTTGCATCAACCTTACATTAACTATGCACCAATGTTGTATCAATATTGTACAAATCTTACAGCAGCGTTTCATCAATATTTCGTCAATATCACATCAATGTTGCGCCAATTTTGCACCAATGTTTCATTAATATTACATCAAATTTGCATCAATATTGCATCAATATTTCATCGATATCGAATCAATGTTGCAGCAACGTTGTATCAATACTGCGTTAAAGTTGCATCAACCTTGCATTAACGTCGAACCAATGTTGTAGCAACGTTTCATCAATGTTGCATGTACCTTGTAGTAACGTTGCGTCAATATTACAGCAACGTTGCATTATTACTATATCAACGTCGCATCAATATTGCTTCAATATTGCATTAATATTACAACACCGTTGCTTCAATATTGCATCAATATTACAGCAACTTTTCATTAATATTACATCAACGTTGCATCAATATTGCATTAATATTACAACACCGTTGCTTCAATATTGCATTAATATTACAACACCATTGCATCAATATTGCATCAATATTCCATCGATATTGCATCAATGTTGCAGCAACGTTGTATCAATATTTCGTCAAAGTTGCATCAATGTTGCATCAACCTTGCATCAACCGTGCATTAACGTTGCACCAAAGTTGCAGCAACGTTTCATCGATGTTGCATTAATATTGTACAAGTCTTGCAGCAGCGTTGCACCAATATTTCGTCAATATCAAATTAATGAATATTCTACTAAAAAAAAATAAGGTGATGAATTTTCAACTTGAATAATTGAATTTTCAACCAAAAAATAGAATAGTTAAGTTCCCAGTTAAAAAAATAATTTAAAAAAAAACAACGAATTTTCAACATAATAGTTAAATACAGTAATATAAACCCAAAGATATTATTAAACTGCATTATTAACTGCATCAATGTTATATCAATGTTGCACCAATAGCACATCACTGTTGCATCAATGTTGTATCAATATTGCAGCAAAGTTGCATAAATGTTGCAGCAACGTCGCAAATCAATATTGATTGGAAAAAGACATTAATATATTGCAGCAAAATTGCTGCAATGTTGCTAATATTTTCATGCAATATTGCAGCAACATTGAAGTAATATTGCGTGCTTTTTGAGTAAATGGGACCTAATTTTATAGATAAAGTAAATTGTCTAATTTTTTTAGGACAATGGTGTTTTTTTATGCATGCGCATGCCGACTAGAACCGGATGCGGTGCAACGTGCACCGTTTTGTTTAATTTAGAGATTTATTGAACCGTTGAGCGACCAGTATAATCTGGACAATATTTCCGCGAGCGATCTCGGACCATCTCATCAATAGTTTTGTTCTGCGGTATCGCAGAGGAAATGCTTTGGAGGCGTGACGCTAGATAACACATAATCAGAGCTGAAAGAACCAGTAAAGCCCCGAGAGCTGTCGCGACGTAAAGAAAATTTCCGCAACTTCCCTCAAGGCCTGCAGCCATCCTGTCGTAAACATCTGAAAAAAAAATTAATATTTTATAAATAAAAATACAAATTAGCTATTTTCCCCTTGAATGAACTGATTTTTATTTATGCTTTTATCTTTGGAATGGAATATCAATATTTGTATCGAAATGTGTTTGTTACATAAATTAAAAATTTTTTAATTTTCGAAAAAAGGTAATAGTATGATAATAGAATCATTTTCATCTGTTTGGTGAAATTAATGGGTTGGGTCGAAAAAAATGCAAATCAAAAACAGCCTAGGACTAAAAAGTTACATTTGGGGTCCTTTATAACCTGCGTAAAATCAAAAATTCTCCTATTTTTTATCAAATTCTTGAAAATGAAATTTCTGAAAAAACCACACTTTTTAAAACTTTTATTTCTTCTAGAGATAGATGGTTCATATTTAAAAGAATCAAAATTTATGATTTTGTCGGGAATTACTAGACAAAATGGGAAAATGTTGTTTGGTTAAAAATTTTACAAAAAAAGTATTTTGCAGACTTTTAACATTTGGCGCTGTATCAGCTAACCCTTAATTACAAAATAAATTATAGTTTCTCGTAGTCTTGATCTCATTAATTATTTTTTACAAATTATTCTTTTGTTTTTTTATCCTTAAAAAATTTGTATTTTTTACGCAGTTACTTTTCGTGAAAGAAACTTAATAAAAGGAATCAACCAAGTTTAGTATTGTAAAACAAAAAACATGAAAAAACATCCTTTTCACATTTTTCCATTTTGAGCAGTAATTTTCGCAAACAATCTTAAATTTTTATTTGTTTCGGGAATAATAATTTTTTTCAGTGTGAAGCAGTGAAACTGAAAATTTAATATTCAATTTTTGATTGAAAATTGATCCTTTTTAGTTGAAAATTCAACTGTTTGCTCAAAAAATTCAACTATTCTGTTGAAAATTCATGTTTTTTGTTAAATAATCGTCTTTTTTGGTAGAAAATTAATCTTCTTTCTTGAAAATTAATCTCTTTCGTAGAAAATTAAAGTATTTCAGGTAAATATTTATAATTTTAGTTGAAAATTCATCTTTTTCTTTAAAAATAAAACTACTTAACAGAAATTTAAACTCTTTTGTCGAAAATTAATCTTTTTGGTTCAAAAATTCAACTATTCTAGTTGAAGAATCATCAGTTTGGTTAAAAAGTAATTTTTTAATTGAAAATTTCACTATTCTATTTTAGGTTGAAAATTGATCTTTTTTAGTAGAATATTCAATTATTTGGTTAAAAATTGTCTTTTTTATTTTAAAATTCAACTTTTTTTTTAATTCACGTACTTTGTTGAAAAATCATCTTTTTTGGTAGAAAATTAATCTTCTTGTTTGAAAACTGATCTTTTTTAGTTAAAAATTCAACTATTTGATAAAAATGTGTCTTTTTTAGTTGAAAATTCTACAACTTAATTGAAAGTTCATGTTTTTTGTTGCAAATTCATCTCGTTGATTAAACATTATTTATTAATTGAAAATTTAATATTCAATTTTTTGTTGAAAATTGATCCTTTTTAGTTGAAAATTCAACTGTTTGCTCAAAAAATTCCATTATTCTGTTGAAAATTCATGTTTTTTGTTGAAAAATCGTCTTTTTTGGTAGAAAATTAATACTCTTGTTTGGAAATTCATCTTTTTCGTTGAAAATTAAAGTATTCTAGATAAATTATTGTAATTTTAGTTGAAAATTGATCTTTTTGTTTAAAAATAAAACTACTTAACAAAAATGTAAATTCTTTTATTGAAATTCCACCTTTTTGGTTAAAAAATTCCACTATTCCAGGTGAGCAATCATCAGTTTGGTTAAAAAGTAATTTTTTAACTAAATATTTCACTATTATATTTTAGTTTAGAAATTGATCTTTTTTAGTAGAATATTCAACTATTTGGTTGAAAATTTTATTTTTTTAGTTGAAAAATTCAACTTTTTGATGAAAATTTGTCTTTTTTTAGTTGAAAATATAGCAATTTAATTCTTTAAACTGAACATTTAATATTCATTTTTTTGTTAAAAATTGATCTTTTTAATTGAAAATTCAACTATTCTGTAAAAAATTCATACTTTTTGTTGAAAAATTGTTGTTTTCTTTAAATAGAAAATCCATTTTCTCCTTAAAAAATTCGTCTTCTTCATTTTAAATTCCAGTATTTCAGTTAAATAATTATAATTTTAGTTGAAACTTCATCTTTTTGTTTAAAACTAAAACTACTTAACAAAAATTTAATTTTTTAAAAATTCAAAGAATTCAAAAATTCAACTATTCCAGTTGAAGATTCATCATTTTAGTTGGAAATTGATCAGTTTGTTTGAAAATTAATTTTTTCAACTGAAAATTTAACTGTTCCATTTTTGTTTGAAAACTCATATTTTGTCGTGAAAAATTCAAAAACCCCATGGGGTTTTTGAGAAAAACCATTTTCAGGAATTTCATCAAAACTGTCGCCCTTTTTTTCATTTTTCAATGTTTTTGCATTTTTATTAAATCAATTCAAAAAACAAGAGTTCCTACGTCGAATAAAAAAAGGTAATCATAAAAACCTATGTCCGTTCAAAAAATATATCTTGAAAAAAATGGGTCATCTTTTGAAAATTCTCCGGTAATCTTCAGATGATTGTAAAAAATAAAAAATTAATTGGTTGGCCAATCGGTGAAATGAAACATAAATGTTTCAGTGCCAGGCTGTTTTTGATTTCCAATTTTTTTTCGTCCCATCCTAATAAATCGGTTCAGAATTTTTATCAAGTATTTTAAAACTATTTAATCAATTCAAGTAAGTAAATAATATGATGTTAAAGTTTCTTGTCTGCATGGTCCAAAATCAATATATATATATATTTTTTCGAATATTGATTATTAATTTTATAAGTTGTGAAAAAAATCTCTCTAGCTCGCTAGGATTCGAACTTCGGGTCTTTCAGATTTCCGGTCTGATGCTCTAACCAACTGGTTACAGCATCAGTTAGAACTTGGTTAGAGCATCAGACCGGAAATCTGACAGACCTGGCGTTAGAATCCCAGCGGAGCTAGAGAGACTTTTTTCACAACTTATAAAATTCATAATCAATATTAAAAAAAAAATATTGATTTTAGATCATGTAGACAAAAAACATTAACATCATATTATTTACCATATTTCGCTGGTCTGATGCTCTAAACAAATAAGCTACTGAGAGACGAGAAGATTTTCTTCACAACTCCTACAAGTTGAATGTCGACGTCATTCAATGTATTTGCAAGATTAATTTTTAATCATTCCAACATGAGAGTGATTTTATTAATTGATGTCATGGTTTTTGACCAGCGAAATATGGTAAATAATATGATGTTAATGTTTTTTGTCAACATGGTCTAAAATAATTTTTTTTTTTAATATTGATTATTAATTTTATAAGTTTTGAACAAAACCTCTCTAGCTCCGCTGGGATTCGAAATCCAGGTCTTTCAGATTTCCGATCTGATGCTCTAACCAAATGATTAGAGCATCAGTTAGAACTTGGTTAAAGCTTCAGACCGGAAATCTGAAAGACCTGGATTTTGAATCCCAGCGGAGCTAGAGAGATTTTGTTCACAACTTATAAAATTAATAATCAGTATTAAAAAAAAAATTGATTTTAGACCATGTAGAAAAAAAACATTAACATCATATTATTTACTATATTTCGCTGGTCAAAAACCGTGACATCAATTAATAAAATCACTCTCATGTTAGAATGATTTCAAATTATTCTTGCAAATACATTGAATGGCGTCGACATTCAACTTGTAGGAGTTGTGAAGAAAATCTTCTCGCCTCTCCGTAACTTAGTTGGTTAGAGCATCAGACCAGCGAAATATGGTAAATAATATGATGGTAATGTTTTTTGTCCACATGGTCTAAAATCAATATTTTTTGTTTGTTTTGAATATTGATTATTAATTTTATGAGTTGTGAAAAAAATCTCTCTAGCTCCGCTGGGATTCGAACTCCAGGTCTTTCAGATTTCCGGTCTGATGCTCTAACCAACTGGTTACAGCATCAGTTAGAACTTGGTTAGAGCATCAGACCGGAAATCTGAAAGACCTGGAGTTCGAATCCCAGCGGAGCTAGAGAGATTTTTTTTCACAACTTATAAAATTAATAATCAATATGCAAAAAAAAATATATTAATTTTAGACCATGTAGACAAAACACATTAACATCATATTATTTACCATATTTCGCTGGTCAAAACCCATGACCTCAATTTATAAAATCAATTCAAATAACTTTAAATCTCTGAATTCGTTCCGAAACGGTTCAACTGTTTCTGATAACCGGAAGAATTCCGCAATTGTAATTTTTTTTATATCTGATGTGAAATGAAGAAACCGGTTTGTTTGATGTTGAGTGATTGGAATATGAAATTGAAAGGCACATACCATCTGGCATCATGACTGTGTACTCGATGTTTTCTTTAAACCTTGTAATGGGAGTCGAATCGTTGTATTTCTGAATCATTCTCTCGACTCTTGGGAAGAAAGCTTCAACCACTTTACCTTCTTCTCCAGTCATTCTTCTTCTACGTTTTCCGTGTCCTGAAGGCTCAAAGAGATCTAAGCAAAAGTCCTAAAAATGCACACAAAAAATGGCAGAATTATCTACAATTTCAGAATGAAAGTCCTCTGTCCAAGTTGGACTCATAAATTGATAAATAGAAGACAAACTTAAAACGATTTTAAGCAATGTTGTTATTTTGTTTATTAGGATATCAATTCTTTAAATATTAAAAAGTGTCGATGGTCTATACGTTTTTGAGAAACGGGAAAAAAATCTGCCTTGGCCCGGAATTGAACCCAGAACGCCTTTATGCATGAGATGTGCGTTAACCAATTAAGCCACCGAGGCTGTGGCAGATCATTTCCTGTTTCTCCTATATCAGATGAAATATAAATTTAAATTATAACGTAATTTTGTTAACTTCTCTTTTCTCCTTTTTCTGAAAATAATAGACCAGTAATCGACGGTATTTATTATTCAACATTGAGAAAAATTAAAACTTTAAATGTGTAGAAAAAATCTGAAGACAAAAAAAAAATAAGGTAAATTAAATAAATATGTAAAGAAATGGTAATTAATATTTTATTAATTATCAGTTACGAAATAAACCCACCCAGTCCTCTTCTGTCAGACGTGCGGTCTATGCTTATTTCACACAAAATCGTCAAGCTTGTCAATTTTTTTTCAAATCTGTCAGTACAAACTTTATTTGGTTAAAAATTCAACTACTTGGTTGAAAATTGAAATTATTTATTAAGAAATTATTTGTTTGTTGTTGAAAATGCACGTACTTTGTTGTAAATGTATCCTTTTTATTTAGAAATTTGACTATTTCGTTGAAAATTGATGTATGTTATATGTTGTAACATTTTGGTTCGAAAATTTAACTATTCCAGTTGACGAATCATCAGTTTGGTTAAAAAGTAATTTTTTAACTGAAAATTTCACTATTCCATTTTAGGTTGAAAATTGATCTTTTTTAGTAGAATTTTCAATTTTTT
This sequence comes from Andricus curvator, assembly GCA_932195095.1. Classification (NCBI taxonomy): domain Eukaryota; kingdom Metazoa; phylum Arthropoda; class Insecta; order Hymenoptera; family Cynipidae; genus Andricus; species Andricus curvator. The sequence goes on from CAKNYM010050753.1 coordinate 100,049, forward strand.
GGTTGAAAAATTGTCCTTTTTATTTTAAAGTTCAACTTTTTTTTTAAATTCACGTACTTTGTTGAAAAATCATCTTTTTTGGTAGAAAATTAATCTTCTTGGTTGAAAAATCATCTTTTTTGGTTGAAACTAACTATTTAGTTGAATGTTTAAGATTTTTGCTGAAAATGTGACTATTCCATATTTGGTTGGAAATTGATGTTTTTAATCAAAAATTGATCTTTTTTAGTTAAAAATTGAACTAAATGGTTGAAAATTCGTCCTTTAGTAGAAAATGAATCTTCTTGGTTAAAAATTCTTTCTTTTTGGTTAAAAATAAAACTATTTCGTTAAAAATTAACCTTTTTGATTAAAATTCATATTTTCCGGTTGAAAGCCCAACTATTTTGTAGAAAATTGGTCTTTTCGGCTTGAAAATTCAACAGTTTGGTAGAAAATTAAAGTATTTAGTTGAAAATTAAATTTTTGGTTGAAAATTCAAATATTTTGTAGAAAATTTGTCTTTTTCGCTTGAAAATTTAAATAATTAATTGAATGAAAACGCTTTGGTTGAAAATTCATTTTTTTGCAGATTGACCATTTTAGTTTCAGTTTTTTTTTTGAAAATTAATTTTTTAGCTGAAAATGTGCATATTACATATTTGGTTGAAAATTGATGTTTTTAATTTAAAATTGATCTTTTCTAGTTAAAAAATTTAACTATTCGGTTAAAAATTTATCTTTTCAGTAGAAACTTAAACTTCTTGGTTAAAAATTAAATCTTTTTGGTTAAAAATGCAGCTTTTTTGTTAAAAATTAACTTTTTTGTTGAAAATTCAACTGTTTGTAGAAAATTTGTCTTTTTTGTCTTGACAATTCAACTATTTATTTGAATGTTTTAGTCTTTTTTTAAATTATTTTATTATTTTAAAGATTAACCATTTTAGCTTAAATTTTTGTTTAGAATTAATTTTTTAAACTAAAACTGTGACTATTCCACATTTGGTTGAAAATTCATATTTTCAATTGAAAATTGATCTTTGGCAGTTGAAAATTCTTTTTTTTTGTAGAAAATTAATGTTATTGATTCAAAATTATTTTTTTTTAGTTAACAATTCAACAGTTTGGTAGAAAATTAAACTTTTTAGTTGAAAATTAACTTTTTTGTTGAAAATTCAACTATTTTTCAGAAAATTGATGTTTTGGCTTGAAAATTGAACTATTTCTTTAAATGAACACATTTTTCGAAACTTAATTTTTTATTTTGAAGATTTATCATTTTAGTTCATCTTCTTTTTTTGTTGAAAATTATTTTTTTTTTTGAATAAAAATGTCACTAATACATGTGTTATTGAAAATTGATATTTTTAATTCGAAATTAATCTTTTATAGTTAAAAAAACTATTTGGTTGAAAAGTCTTATTTTTTGTTAGAAAATATTCTTTTTGGTTAAAAATTTATTCTTTTCAGTTAAAAATGCAACTGTTTGGTTGAAAATTACTTTTTTTGTTGAAAATGCATATTTTCGGATTGAAAATCCAACTATTTTGTAGACAAATTTTTCTTTTTGAAAATTAACTTTTTTGTTGAAAATTCATATTTTTGGTTGAAAGTTTAAATATTTAGTTGAAAATTCATCGATTTAGTTCAAAATTCATGTGTTCTGTTGAAAGTTTGTCCTTTTAGGCAGAAGATCAATATTTTTTGTTAAAAATTTATCTTTTTGGTTAAGGATTCAACTATTGTGTTAATTTTTTTTTGAGAATCAATTTTTTAAGCTGAAAATTTGAGGATTCCACTTTTAGTTGAAAACTGATCTTTTTTAGTTGAAAATACAACTATTTGGCTGAAAATTTATCTTACTTGATTGAAAATTCATTTTCTTGTTGCAAATTTATCTTTTCTAGTTTGATATTATAATATTAATAATAATATTATAATTATTAACTCTTTTGCGGAAAATTCATATACTTCGTTGAGGATGCAACTGTTTTGTTGAAAACTCTTACTTTTTTGTTAAATTCAACTGGTTTGAATTTTGTTTTTATTTTTGGTGAAAAATCATTTTTAGATTGAAACTATGCATTCTTGGTCGAAAACTTACCTTTTTTAGTTGAAAATTCAACTACTTGGTTGAACATTCATGTATTTTTTAAAAAAATCATCTTCTAGTAGGAAATTAATCTTTTTAGTTCAAAATTCATATATGTAAGTTCAAAATTGACCTATTTAGGTATAAATTTAACTATTTTAATGTCCCGAATGAGTGACTTAAGCAAAGACCGCACGCCTAATAAAAAACTTTTCAACGGGATTATTTCGTATTTGATGACGCATTTCTACATGTTTGAATATCACATGCATAAAACGTGTATCAAAAATAAATTACTATCAATATTTAAACTAAAAACTATTAATAATGTGTGTGAAATCCGAAATTAAAAAAAAAATTAGGTTCTGAATCAAGCATACCGGTTGGCAGTCCTGTGGTTCCATACAAGCTTTGATTTGAGAGTGAATCCACAAAGTTGATCGGTCCCTCATCGAACTTAGAAGAAAAGCTTCAAAATCCAGAAAAACTTCGTTTTTCCTTTCCCGATATCTGGCAGGTTGGTGTGGAATAATTGAAGCAAAATCACGATTTCTGCAACCTTCCTTCACCAGGAAAACACTTCCTGGCGCATGTGGTTGATCAGGGTCTGGACTCACAGTGACCTCCAGAAGTTTGATGTATCCCCATGCACTCTCGGCACTAATTCGAGCTCGCAGTTGTAATTTTGTTCCAATTGGAACCGCCTGGTCAACTGTTTGAGTTCCTTGATTCGGCTCAGATGAATTTCCTGTGGCTTCTCGATAAAGAGCCACTTCATATTCCAAACGTCCTGGGGTTTCTTCAACCACTCCGGAAACACGAGCTCCATGAGGACTAAAACGCGATTATCCGCTCAATGATTATTCATAAAAATGTATATAAAATGTTATTTGATCTTCAGAGCGACCGTGAAGTTACCTGACGAGCGCAGCTCGGCTCTCACATGTGGAGAACCGCTGGCCTGGCAGAGACGGGGTTGCTAAGCAACGTGCGTGGCCGGCGTGCGCGCGCATGCTTGCTGCTGGTCTAACAGGGGTTCTCTGCATGTGAGAGCCGAGCTGCACTCGTCAGTTAACTTCACAGTTCCTCTAATCCCCTACCGGTTGATCTCATTTTTCATTATTTAGTGAAAAGTAATTGACGCATATGAAAATTATTAAAAATTACTCACAAGGTTCCTGCAAAACCTGCAGCTTTATGCCTGAGTAAAGTTGGCTCTGGTGGTCGACACATGAGGATTAATTCTTGATCCGCAAGCATCACCACACCAGGAAACGCTGGGAACCATACCCTCAGATGAATGAATCCCTAATTAGGAACGAAAGTGAATTAATTAGTTAGAAATCGCAGGGATCAGAGCGCAAGAAAAACTCAAAAAGGGGAAAAAAGGTAATTTTTTCACAAAAAAGGGGAAAATAGGGGGAAAATGAAATATTCATTCTTAATTTAGAAAAGAAGAAGCAATCTTTTCATAACAAATTGTATATTTTTGAATAATTTTAAATGTTCTTAAAATAATTTATTCCTTTAAAGATTTATTTTTAATTGATTATACTTTGGTCGCTGAAAATTCACTCACGGCGATATAAAAAAAACCCAAAAAATAAATAAAATAAAATTTGTTAATTAAACAGTTTCTATATATTTTAAATCGTTCTCACAATCAAGAATATTTCCTTTTCTAAAAATTCCTTTATTAATAATTAAATCGTGAATAGCAATAAAAGCATGTCAAACAAAGATATGAATTTTTAACTAAAATAATGAATTTGTAACTAAAATAGTTAAAAATACATTTTCAACCAAAAAACAACGATTTTTCAATAAAATATTTAAACTTTCCACTGAAATGATGCATCTCCAACCAAAAAAGAAATTTTTAACAACTATTTTCTTTTATTCATTTATATTTAACTATTTGGTTACAAATTCCTTTGATTTTTAGTTAAAAATTTATATTTCTTAGTAGAATATTTAACTATTTGGTTGATAAATCGTCTTTTTTGGTAGTAAAATAAATCTTCTTGGTCAAAAGATTCTTTCTTTTTGGTTAAAAATAAAACTATTTGGTTAAAAATGAACCTTTTTGTTTAAAATTCATATTTTCCGTTTGAAAGCCCAACTATTTTGTAGAAAATTGGTCTTTTCGGCTTGAAAATTCAACAGTTTGGTAGAAAATTAAAGTCATTAGTTGAAAATAAAATTTTTGGTTGAAAATTCAAATATTTTGTAGAAAATTTGTCTTTTTGGCTTGAAAATGTAAATAATTAATTGAATGAAAACTCTTTTGATTAAAAATTCATTTTTTTTTGCAGATTGACAATTTTAGTTTCAGTTTTTTTTTTTGAAAATTAATTTTTTAGCTGAAAATGTGCATATTACATATTTGGTTGAAAATTGATGTTTTTAATTAAAAATTGATCTTTTGTAGTTAAAAATTCAACTACTTGGTTGAATTTTGAACTTTTTTTTTTAATTAATTTTTGTTGTTGAAGATTCATTATTTGGAATGAAAATTCATCTCTTTGGTAGAAATATATTTGGTTAAAAATTCGTCTTTTTCAAATTAAAATATTTTCTTGTTAAAAGTTCAACTGCTTTGCAGAAAATTTATCTCTTTGGCTTGAAAATTCAACCAATTGGTAGAAAATTAAAATTTTTTGTTGAAAATGAACTTTTTTATTAAAAATTCATATTTTTGTTTGAAGTTCAACTATTTTGATAAAAAAATTAACTAATTATGTATTTGAAAATGTCAATATTTTCTTGAAAATTCGCTTTCTTTTTATTTGAATTTTTTTTCATCTGAAAATTGAACTACTCTATTTTTGGTTGAAAATGCACTTTTTTTAGTCAAAAATTCAACTATTTGTTTGATGATTCGTCCTGTTTGGTAGGAAATTAATCTTCTTGGTAAAAAATCGACTTTTTGGTTAAAAATTAATATTTTTGGTTAAAAACTATTTTGTTAAAAATTCTCCTTTTTTAGATGAATTGAAATGGTTGATTTTGTTCTTTTGTTGTTATTGAAAATTAGTTTTTTAAACTAAGATTTAGACGATTCCATTTTTGGTTTAAAATTTATCTTTCTTGATTGAAAATTCAGTTTCTTGTTGAAAATTCTTCTATTTCGGTTTAAAAGTCAAATGTCTTCTAAAAATGGCACGTTTTAGCCTAAATTAGTTCAAATTTTACCAAAAAATAAATTTTTAACAAAATGGTTCAACTTTCAACCAAGTAGTTGAATTTTCTATTTAACTATTTTATTTAATTCATTTACATTTAGCTATTTGGTTACAAATTCCTTTGATTTTTAGTTGAAAATTTATATTTCTGAGTTGAAAATTTAACGATTTGGTTGATAATAATTCGTCTTTTTTGGTAGTAAAAATAATGTTCTTGGTAAAAAAATTAACTTTTTTCATGAAAATTCAACTACTTGTTTGAATTTTTTTTAAATTAATTTTTTTTTTTGGTTGAAGATTCATTATTTTGGATGAAAATTCATCTCTTTTGTTGAAATATATTTGGTTAAAAATTCGTCTTTTCCAAATTAAAATATTTTCTTGTTAAAAGTTCAACTGCTTTGCAGAAAATTTATCTATTTGGCTTGAAAATTCAACCAATTGGTAGAAAATTAAAAATTTTGGTTGAAAATGAACTTTTTTATGAAAAATTCGTAATTTGGTTTGAAGTTCAACTATTTTATTAAAAAATTAAACTAAGAATGTTATTGAAAATGTCAATATTTTCTTAAAAATTCGCTTTCTTTTTAGTTAAAATTTTTTTTTTCATCTGAAAATTGAACTATTCTATTTTTGGTTGAAAATTCACTTTTTTTTAGTAAAAACTTCAACTATTTGGTTGATAATTCGTCTTGGTAAAAAATTGACTTTTTGGTTGAATTTTAAATTCTTTTATTGAGAATTCATATTTTTTGTTGAAAACTAAACTATTTATTTGAAAATGTAACTATTTTGTTGGAATTTTTTTTTAAATAGAAATTATGTTTTTTGTCTTACATTCTAACTTTTCTACTTTTGGTTATAAATTATTATCCCCTATAAATTGAAAATTCATACCATTTGAGTACAAAATTAACCTTGTTTGTTGATAATTCATCATTTTGGTTGAAGATTAAACTATTTTGTTAAAAATTCTCCTTTTTTAGATGAATTCAAATGATTGATTTTGTTCGTTGGTTGCTGTTCAAAATTAGTTTTTTAAACTAAAATTTTAACGATTCCATTTTTGGTTGAAAATTCATCTTTCTTGATTAAAAATTCAGGTTTTTATTGAAAATTCTTCTATTTCGGTTTAAAAGTCAACTGTATTCTAAAAAATTCGACGTTTTAGCTTGAATTGGTTCAAATTTTATTGAAAGTTCGTCTATGTGGGTAGAAAATTAATCTTCTTTGTTAAAAATTCATCTATTTGGGTGAGAATTCAACTATTTGTTGAAAATTCGTATTTTTTCTTGAATTCAACTGGTTGATAATAATTTTTCTGTTTTTTTGTTCTTGTTGAAAAAGAATCTTTCAAATTGAAAATTTAACTATTCAATTTTCGGTTGAACACTCGCCTTTATGAGTTGAAAATTCAACTATTTGGTTTAAAGTTAATTATTTTGATAAAAAATCATCTTTTAGTATAGAAAATTAATCTTCTTGATGAAAAATTCAGGTATTTGGTAAAAAATTCCACTATTTTGTTGAAGGTTTAATTATTCTGTTAAAAATTCAACTACTTTGTTAGAGTCATCTTTTATGGTAATGGATTTTTAAATTGTTTATATTTTTAATGTTAGTTTAATAAATACAAAGTAATTTTTGAAATAAATTTTCTAAATTGCCCATATTAAATTGAATATGTTTGTGCTTACATTCCTCTTGAGAATTCCACAACGAGAAAAGTCCGTCACTTTCAAAAAGTAATTATCTTCCTGGGGGTCATTGGGATCCGGCCTTAATTGACAGTTAATATCAATAAGTGGATCCGCTGACCTGTCATCTGCAAAAAGTGGACCTCCTCGAAAACCAACAGGTCGTTTTATTTTTGCTGTCAACAAATCGTTTGGTGATCCGGCTCCACTACATTGAATATCTGAGACTTCATAGTCCTGAGCCACTGTTGCTGCCACCTGAAAACATTTTAATTTATGAGTAATAATAATTACATAATGAGATTGACATAATACAATTAAAAGTTCAAAAAGAACTATCCTAGAACTGCTAAAAAAATTTAATAGGATTTGATAAAAAAAAAAATTCAATACAAATTCAATCCAATCCTATCAAATATGCTATCCGAAATTCCTATCCCTTTCAGTACGCTTTTTTGATAAAAATCAAATCAAACCTGTCAACATTTGTCCAGAAATCTTATACTTTTCTATCAACATTTACTCATCGAAATTTGATGAAATCTTAATCACACGAGACTTGTTTCAAATCCTATGTTCTAGAATCTTATCCAATCCTATCAAATATGCTATTCCAAAATCCTGTTCATTTTAGTACGTTTTTTTTATAGAAATCAACTCAAGTCTGTCAACATTTGTCGGGAAATCTTATGCTTTTCTATAAAAAATTTACTCACTGAAACACTACTAAATCCTAATCACAAAAGATTTGTATTAAATCCTATGTTCTAGAATCTTAGAAGTTTTTATCTTAGTCCATCTGTTTTATAGGGCCTAATGAGAAAAAAAAATTAATAAAAATTTATTCCCATCTTATCAAATATGATATCCCAAATTCGTATCCATTTAAGGACGCTTTTTTGATAGAAATAAAATAAAATCTGTCAACACTTGTCCAGAAATCTTATACTTTTCTATCAACATTTTCTCACTGAAACTCTACTAGATCTTAATCGCACAAGACTTGTTTCAAATCCTATGTTCTAGAATCTTATCCAATCCTATCAAATGTGCTATTCCGAAATACTGTCCATTTTAGTACGTTTTTTTTATAGAAATCAAATTAAGTCTGTCAACATTTGTCCATAAATCTTATACTTTTCTATCAACATTCACTCATCGAAACTTTATTAAATCATAATCACACGAGACTTGTTTCAAATCCTATGTTCTAGAATCTTATCAAATTCTATCAAATATGCTATTCCAAAATCCTGTCCATTTTAGTACGTTTTTTT
>CAKNYM010050753.1:108288-183372 GCA_932195095.1 Andricus curvator
TGCTATTCCAAAATCCTGTCCATTTTAGTACGTTTTTTTATAGAAATAAAATCAAGTCTGTCAACATTTGTGGGGAAATCTTATGCTTTTCTATAAAAAATTTACCCACTGAAGCTCTATTAAATCTTAATCGCAAAAGATTTGTATGAAATCCTATGTTTCTGAGTCTTGGAATTTCTGATCTAAGTCTCTCTGTTGAGAAATCTTATACTTTCCTATCAGTATTTTCGCAATGAAAATGTGTTTAATCTTAATCGAACAAGACTTGTATTAAATCCTATGTTCTAGAATCTTATGAGTTTTTATCTTAGTCCATTTGTTTCATAGGATTTGATGAGAAAAAAATATTTTTGGATAAAAATTTAGTCCCATCCTATCAAATATGCTATTCCAAAATCCTATCCATTTTAGTACGTTTTTTGATAAAAATCAAATCAAACCTGTCAACATTTGTTGGGAAATCTTATACTTTTCTATCAACATTTACTCACCGAAACGTTATTAAATCTTAATCACACGAGACTTGTTTCAAATCCTATGTTCTACAATCTTATCCAATCCTATGAAATATGCTATTCCAAAATCCTGTCCATTTTAGTACGCTTTTTTTAATAGAAATCAAATCAAATCTGTCAACATTTGTCCAGAAATCTTATACTTTTCTATCAACTCATCGAAACTTGATTAAATCTTAATCACACGAGAATTGTTTCAAATCCTCTGTTCTAGAATCTTATCCAATCCTATCCAATATGCTATTCCAAAATCCTGTCCATTTTAGTACGTTTTTTTTATAGAAATCAAATCAAATCTGTCAACATTTGTCGGGAAATCTTATGCTTTTCTATAAAAAATGTCCTCACTTGAACCATAGCCTTAACCTCACAAGATTTGTATTAAATCCTATGTTCCAAAATTACAAAAGTTTTTATCCAAGTCCATCTTTTTTATAGGATTTGATAAGAAAAAAAAATATTTTTCAACACAAATTTAGTAGAATCCTATCAAAGATGCTATACCAGGGTGTCTAGCGTTTCTTCAAAGAAAAATTCCAGGACTTTTCCAGGTTTTCCAGGACAAAAAAATACATTTTTCCAGCTTCTTTTTCACAGTGAAAAAAAATACTTTCCACGAAACATAGTAGAAATTGTAGGTCTAGTGGAACTGAAAAGTGCCATATGCGAAATTTCTCATACGCCCCTAAAATCTGATTTTATAGACAAAAAAAACGTTTTTTTTTGGGCATTGTTCATTTTATCAAGATGAAATATCGCGACTCTACGATAGAAAATATTCAAAGTTTCCCTCTTCTTCAGCTTTAAAAACAATTTAATGAAACTTTCAAAATTAAATATTTTTTTGCTGTTTATAACATCAAAACGAGTTCAGCACCGTGTGTAATGAGATTTTTTTTCTAGATTTGGTTGAAATTTGACTGAGTTATCGAATTTTAAGCTAATTTGTGTTTATTTTCAATAAAATTGTCAACAAATAAGGTGATTTTTTAACCAAATTGTTGAGTTTTCTACCTACAAAGATGAATTTTCAACTAAATAATCGAATTTTAAACAGAAAAGATTAAACTTCAACTAAAAACAGTTGCATTTCCAACGAAATAATTGAATTTTTTAGAAGACAGTTCAATTCTTAACAAAAAAGGTGAATTTTAAATCCAAAAGGACGAATTTTTTTTTTGAAATAGACGAATGTTCAACAAAACAATTGAATTTTCATGATTTTTTAACAAAATACTTGAAATTACTAAAATGAATTTCCAACCAGATAGTCTTATTTTGAAACAAAAAAATATTTAACTTTAATCCAAAATAGTGGAATTTTCGACAAAAAGACGAATTCTCAACGAAAAATTAAATAGTAGGTATTTCAACAACAACAAAAACCGAATTTTCAACAAAATCGTTAAATTTTCAACCAAAGAGTTGAATTGAAAAAAAAATTCAACAAAATAGTTAAATTTGTAACCAAATAGTTCAACTTTTAACCGACAAAAATGAATTCTCAACCAAAACGACGCATTTTCAACAAAGAAAATTATTTTTCTACTAAAAAAGACAAATTTTCAACAAAATAAACCAATTTGCAAGCAAATAATTTAATTTTCGACTAAAAATAATTAATTTTCAGTTAAAAAAATGTCAACTAAATAGCTGAATTTTGAACCAGAGATGAATTTTCAACTAAAATAATGAATCTGCAATTATGCAACCGAAGAATGAAGGTTTAATAAAGTAGGTCAACTATTAACAAACAAAAAAAAAAACGAAAAATTTTCTACAAAATAGTTGAATTTCCAACCCGAAATTATTAATTTTTTATCAAAGAGATGAATTTTCTAATCAAAAAGATGAATTTTCAACAAATAAAGATTTTTCAGCCAAGACAAGAAAAAATGTCAAAGAAATTGTTGAACATTTAAGCCAAAAGACAGCAGTTTCAACCCGAAAATACCAATTTTCAACAAAAAAGTTCATTTTTAACCAACAAATTGCAGATTTAATCAAAAGAGAGAAAATTTCCACCAACAGGATTATTTTTCTACCAATAGAAGACCAATTTCAGCAAAAAAATGGGAAAGTTATATTTGTAGGTTAAAAAATAAATTTTAAGTGAAAAAAAGAATTTTCTGCAAAATGTTCAAATTTTCTATCAAAGAGATCAACCCTCAAACAAACAAATTTTTAACAAAGTGGTTCAAGTTTTACCCAAGTACTTGAATATTCAATTTTAAAAATATCAATTTTCAGCCAAAAATGGAATAGTTTGAAAAATTATTTTTCAACCAAAAAAGGCATTTTTAACCAAAAAGATGAATTTTCTACCAAAAAATATGAATTCTCGACAAATATTGTGATAGTAGATATTTCAAATAAAAAGTATGACTTTTTAATAAAAATTGTTGAATTTGCAACCAAACAATAAAATTCTTCACTGAAATTAATCATCAGGATGAAACAACTGTGAGAAAAGAAATAAAAATACAAGGCAAATAAATTACTAACTAAAATAATTACTAGTCCCAAACTTCATTTTCAAAATTCTCTAACTTTAGCCCGACCAATTTTTTATTTGCTCTAACCATTAATATTCAAATATCTTTTCGATTGTAGCTTTGTGATTTTCACCGTGATAAAATAAACAGTCTCTTGTTCAAAAGGTAATCTTTTTTCCTTCAGCAGAGAAAAAGTTTAAAAAACTATTTTTTCTTTAAAAGAACAAAAATTCCAGAACCATGAGCAAAATTCAAGGACTTTTCCAGGTTTTTCCAGGTAAAAACGAATTTAAAGACTTTTCCAGGTTTTCAAGGATTTGCAGGACACTAGACACCCTGGCTATACCAATTTATATCCATTTTAGTATGCTTTTTCAAAAGTATACTTTTTGATAGAAATAAAATTAAATCTATCAATATTTGTTCGTAAATCTTATACTTTTCTATCAACATCTGCTCATTGAAACTCAATCAGATCTTAGTCGCACAAGACATTTATCAAGTCCTATGTTCCAGAATCTTGGCAGTTTTTATCCAGCTTATACTTTTCTATCAACTTTTTATCATTGAAGCTCTATTAAATTTTAATCGCACAAGACTTGTGTCAAATCCTAAGTTCCACAATCTTGGAAGTTCTTATCCAAGTCTATCTGTCGAGAAATCTTATACTTTTCTATCAATATTTACCCACTGAAACTTTATCAAATCTTAACCTCCACCAAAGTTCTATCTAATCCTATGTTCCAGAATCTTGTGAGTTTTTATCCAGGGTCCCTCTACCGAGAAATCTTATACTTTTCTATTAACATTTTATCATTAAAACTCTATTAAATTTGTATCGCACACGACTTGTGTCAAATCCTAAGTTCCACAATCTTGGAATTTCTCATCGAAGTCCATCTGTCAAGAGATCTTATACTTTCCTATCCATATTTTCCCACTGAAACTTTATCAAATCTTAACCTCCACCAAAGTTATATCTAATCTAGTGATGCCGTTCGATACGAGACTGTCTCGATTTCGTATCGAAAAATCTCGGTTTTTTCTCGTATCGGTATCGGTTTCTGAGACTCCAGTCTCGGTTTTGTCTCGTATCGTTTTGGTATCGGAGAACCGATATATCGCTCGGATCGTCTCGGGATTTTGAGACTGGACAGCCAGATGGTGGTTTCCTACCGAACAACAGTAGAAGGGGAACGGCGACAAGTTTCAACTACCTGAGTACCAATGAACCTTTTCTTGTAATTTAAAGTTCTGAACCTTCAAATGAACGAAATATATTTTCCCTCGTATTTTCCCAATTCTATTATATCTAGAAATATTTTTCAACTGCAGATAAAAATATGCATTATAAGTTTCTTTTATAATTGAATTATTTTCAATGCAATGAACGATTATATTTTTGCACTGTTTCTAGATTATAAAGCAATTAGGAAAAATGTTCATTTGAACGTTAAAAACTTCAAGCACATTATCTTCTAAATTCTCAAGCTTTGAAACTTCTAAAATTCCTATATGTCTTTTAAACAAAATCGAATTTTTCTCAAAAAAATTGGAAAAACTTTCAAAATTACAAGAACGGAATATGTGAAGTTGCAAACCGGCAAAAATTTTCTTTAAAATCTTCTTTATTCTGTTTCGAAATTTTAGAAAATGCTTTTAAATCTTTTTAAATTTACTCTTGGAATTAATTTTTTAAAATATGAAATCATTTGAAATTTTCCCAAGAATCTTGAAAAAATTTAACACCATTTTTCCATAATGCAGATGTGACGAAAAAGAATCTAGACATTTTTTTATTTTACAGGATTATAGAGAACATTAGGGAAAATTCGAGTTAGTTTAAAAGATATTTAGGTCTTTAAGAAGTTTGAAAGAAATTTAAAAATATTTGATAAATTTTCGGAAATCTTTTCAAGTTCTAAAATATTTGTAATATCTTCAAAACTTTTAAAATTCCTAAATATCTTTTGAATTGACAGGAATTTTTTGTAAAATTTATAAAAAATTCTGCAAAATTATAAAAATGCCTTGATGATTGCCTTGCATCTAAATATCTTTTTAAATTATACGAATTTTTCACAAAAAAGGAAATTAAAAGATAACAAAAAATTAATCTTTCCAAATAAATCATTCTAAGTTTTCCCAGTAATCTAGAGAACATTTTTTTATTCTCTAAAAACCTTTCAAAATGTTTAAAAACCTTATTTTTCAAAATTTTCAAAAATCTGCATTCTTTCTTGAAATTTTTTCATATCTCTAAATTAAAATCTTTTTTGAACCTTTTCAAAACTTCTAAGCCTTTTGAATATTGTTTTAAATTATTCGAATTTTTCAACAACAAAATTTTAAACAGATTAAAAATAAAAACAATTGCCCAATTGCAGATTGCAATAAAAAATTTAATGTTTGAGTTAAAAAAAAAGGGAAAAAATGCTCCCGAGATATGAACCTTGTGCATACGGGTAAATTCCGAGAAAAACGACCGACAATTTGGAGATTAAAATTTCACGGGTTTTCATAAATCGGCTTTGGATAGCGATTCCAAATGGAATTTTTAATTTTTTACAAAAATAAAAACTTATTCCCGAAATATGGGTATATGCTGAATGATAATAACAACAAAGTTTTCTCCAAAAAATATTTTTTTTTTCCGATAAAATCAAAGTTGAAGATCGTGATATCACAGTATGACATTTTTTTGCTAAAAATCCTAAAAAATAATAAAATATATATGATTTATTTTGTTACTGAATTATAATAATTTGAAGAAATATCGATAAACTAAAATCTTATTAAAAATTGCGAATGATAATGAAATTATATTTCAAAACAATCTTTTACCACAATATGTAATTCATTTTGCATGCATTTTTTATGCAATAAACCCTTTTTTGATAAAAATGGTGGTTACCCAGTATTGTGCTGCTACTTTCAAGCTATGTTTTTCTAAAAGAGTGAATTATGAGTAAGTTTCGATGTAAAGCTTTTATTGATCTTTTCCGTAAAATGTCAATTTCTTATTTTTATTTTGATAATTAGAACATGCACAATTTTCTGAATAAATTTGTCTACGTATTTTTCAATAATTGTGAAGATAATATTAATATAAGTAAATTTAAAAATTTAAAAGGAAGTGAAGTTATATATGAGATTACAACTAAAATATATCTTCTAATAATAACCTGTTATACATATTAAAATAAAATGGAACAATATAGTAATGGGAAAAACGTATTTATTAAAGAAAGGACTTACCACTTTCAGAAAAGAGGAAGTTTTTCAATTTGTGGGGAAAATAATTTTTCATACAGAATACACAATTCGAATAACAATTTATTTGTTAAAATTTTTTGAACACTCACATTCTAGCTAAGAAAGAGATTCTGAGATATGAGAACCAGGATAATCAGTATTATGATTTGGATTTTAAAGTATAAATCTAATTTTTCTACGATTTTGCAGAAAATTAAAAAAAAATATCTGAAGATTTCAGATATGTCGAAAATGAATTGTAAACAAAATTTCGTTATTTTATAGGATGTTACAAAATCTAAGGAATAATAATTGGCGTCAGTCTGACCTTTCAAACTTCAGGACTTTTAGAAGTTTGGAAGAAATTAGGAAATATTTGATATATTTTCAGAAAAGTTTTCTAGTTTGAAAATATTTTTTATTTGTTTAAAAATTCTAAAATTCCTCTTGAATTTTTCTAACGAATTGTGAAAAACTTTAAAAATTACAAAAATTGTACTTCCACATTTCCACAAATCTTCCACATTTTTTAATTCCTTTTAAGACTTTTTTTATTTTTGTAAACAATTGATTGGCTTCGAACATATTTTTAAAACGTCGGAACATTCTAAATATCTTTTAAAATAATTCGAATTTTTCCTAAAATTAAAAAAAAAAAATATGAAAAATCAAAAACATCACAAATTTTTGTGACAAGTTTGTGAATGTTTTCAATTATTTTAAAGTCATTTTAAATATTCTCTTCAAACTAATTTTAAGAAAAGAATCATTTTAAATTTTGCTAGGAACTTAAGAAACTTTTTCATTCTCTTGAAATCTTTCAAAACACGTGAAAAGCTTCTAAATGTTTTGTTCACTATCTTTAAAAATATTCTTTTTGTTTGAAACTGTTAAACTGACTTGAATTTTTCTAAAATATTTGGAGAAACTTTCAAAATTACAAAAATTGCCTTTAAATCTTCCACATTTTTTTCAACATTTTTAGAAATCTTTTTCTTTTTTTTGAATTTTCTTTAATAATTAATTAGTCAAAATAAAAAATCATTTTAAGTTTTCCTACTTTTTTGGAAATGTTCAAAAATCCACATTTGATTAACAATTTTTTTTATCTCTTCAAATTATAAATAATCTTTAAATTTTTTCAAAACTTCGAAACATTCTAAATATCTTTTAAAAAATTTCAAATTTCTGCTGAAACTAAAAAAAAATCTGCAAAATCAAAAATATTGCCTTAAATACTTCCAGATTCTTCTTGTGCCAAGTTTGCAAGACTTCTGAAATATTCAAAAAATTCTTTATTCCGAATTTATTAAAAAAAATTACGATTATTTAAAATTTTTCTAGGAAACTAAAGAAAATTTTCATTTTCTTGAAACCTTTCAAAACGCTTGAAAAGCTTCTAAATGCTTTGTTCGCTATCTTCAAAAATTTACTTTTTGTTTAAATTTAATTGAAATCTTTTTAAGTTTTAAATTATTCTTGAATCATTTTAAAACTTCAAAATAACTCTTAAGCTTCCACCAATTATAAGATAAATAAATAAGCTAATTTACTAATATTTTTTAGAGAAATTATTATTATTATTATTATCATTCATAATAATAATTTCTTTCCAAACAATCAGTGGATCAGAAATCAAACGGTACTTCGGCAAAATAAAAAGTATATAAAATACGATTAGTAGTATTATTAGGTCAAATGATTATAGATTCACGTAAAATAGAAGCTGATATCTTTGCGCCTCTCTATCAACAAATAAAAAGTAAGAGGAATTATTTAAATAAAAACTTTCGTTTAAAGCTAAGAAACTTTTATCTGTCAATGTAAAAGATTTAATTTAAAAATTGAATTGAAATAAGTTTGAGTTTGTTTAAATCAAACAGATCTCACTGAGTGCTTTAGAATTTCTTCGGCAGTGCAAAATGTAGAGTTGTAGAGTTTAGATTTTTGGAATATATAATTCTTTTCTTTCAAGGCCTAGTCCCAAAGGGATAAGCTCCTCACAGCTTCTTTTTCCGGTACCTGCGGCCGGCCACACGACCAGCCCTACTCTCTCTTCTATTGTGAACGAGGAAAATCCCATCTGGACATTTTGTCTCGGAATTCCGATACGATACCGATACGAGACGGAACTTTTCGATATTTTTCCGATACGATACAAAACCGAGCGATACAAATCCGAGACTGGAAGGTGAGTATCGTATCGGTATCGTCTCAGTATCGAAAAATATCGCTCGGCGGCATCACTAATCTAATCCTATGTTCCAGAATCTTGGAAGTTTTTATCTAAGTCTGTCTGTCAAGAAATTTTATACTTTTCTATCAATATTTACCCACTGAAACTTGATCAAATCTTAACCTCCAAGAAGTTCTATCTAATCCTATGTTCCAGAATCTTGGGAGTTTTTATCCAGGGTCCATCTGTCGAGAAATCTTATACTTTTCTATCAATATTTACCCGCTGAAACTTTATCAAATCTTAACATCCACCGAAGTTCTATCTAATATGTTCCAGAATCTTGGATGTTTTTATCTAAGTCTGTCTGTCAAGAAATCTTATACCTTTCTATCAACATTTACCCACTGAAACTTTATCAAATCTTAACCTCCACCAAAGTTCCATCTAATCCTATGTTCCAGAATCTTGGGAGTTTTTATCCAGGGTCCCTCTGCCGAGAAATCTTATACTTTGCTTTTAACATTTTATCATTGAAACTCTATTAAATTTTAATCGCACAAGACTCGTGTCAAATCCTAAGTTCTACAATCTTGGAAGCTCTTATCTAAGTCCATCTGTCGAGAAATCTTATACTTTCCTATCCATATTTTCCCACTGAAACTTTATCAAATCTTAACCTCCACCAAAGTTCTATCTGATCCTATGTTCGAGAATCTTGGAAGTTTTTACCTAAGTCTAATTTTCGAGAAATCATACAATTTTCGATCAACATTTACTCATTGCACCTATATTAAATCTCAATTGCACAAGACTTGTGTCAAATCCTAGGTTCCACAATCTTGGAAGTTCTTATCCAAGTCCATCTGTCGAGAAATCTTATACTTTCCTATCCATATTTTCCCCCTGAAACTTTATCAAATCTTAACATCCACCAAAGTTCTATCTAATATGTTCCAGAATCTTTGAAGTTTTTATCTAAGTCTGTCTGTCAAGAAATCTTATACTTTTCTATCAATATTTACCCACTGAAACTTTATCAAATCTTAACCTCCACCAAAGTTCTATCTAATATGTTCCAGAATCTTGGAAGTTTTTATCCAGGGTCCCTCTGCCGAGAAATCTTATACTTTTCTATTAATATTTTATCATTGAAACTCTATTAAATTTTAATCGCACAAAACATGTGTCAAATCCTAAGTTCCATAATCTTGGAAGTTCTTATCCAAGTCCATCCGTCGAGAAATCTTATACTTTTCTATCAATATTTACCCACTAAAACTTTATCAAATCTTAACCTCCACCAAAGTTTTATCTAATCCTATGTTCCAGAATCTTGGGAGTTTTTATCCAGGGTCCCTCTGCCGAGAAATCTTATACCTTTCTATTAAAATTTTATCATTGAAACTCTATTAAATTTTAATCGCACAAGACTTGTGTCAGATCCTAAGTTCCACAATCTTGGAAGTTTTTATCCAAGTCCATCTGTCAAGAAATCTTATACTTTTCTATCAATATTTTCTCATCGAAACTCTATCAAATCTCATCCTCAACTAGAGTCCTATGTCATCCTATATCTCTAAATTTCGAAAATGTCTATCAAATTCTATTTGTTGTAAAATCTTACACTTTTTCTATCAACATTTTCTCATGGAAACTCTATTAAATATTAATCGCACAAGACTTTTGTCAACTCCTACGTTCGCTATAAGGTGTGCTTATAGAATTTTATTAAAATGGTGCCCTTGGTGCATACTATACTATGATTATAAAATCATAAAGCTTTGAGGACTTGATATATATAAATTTTAGGTTGTTAGTTTTTTCACAAAAAATTAGAATTTTTAAACAAAAATCATCATTAAGACTTCCAATTATCAACCACTTTCTTTTATTTTACCGTTTTACACAAAAAATTGGTATTTTTAAACAGCAACCATTGTATTTAAATGCAACGATTTTTTTTAGTAATAAAATTTACAGGCTTGAACTATTTCGGACGATGTTAGTGTTTTTCGTTGAAAATTAAAATCTTTATTCAAAAAGTATTAGATTACAAAAAAGATTTATAATTTCTTAAGAATTTCAGGTTTCGTTGTCAGTTTACATCAAACATTAGTATTTTCAAACAAAAATGATTATAATTTGAACAAGATTTAGAATCTTCAACAATTTTTGACTATGTTAGTATCGTTTGTCAGATATTGGTATTTTTAATAAAAAGAATTATATTTAAAAAAAAATTAATTTCTTGTAAAACTGTAGGTTCAGCTATCGGTTTAAAATACAGATTTCAAAGAAGATTTTCAATTTTGGAATAATTTAACGTTATGTTAACGTTTTCCATAGAAAATCGGTTATTTCAACCAAAAATCATAACATTTCGAAAAAGATTTACAATTCTATCGGTATTTTAAATAAAAAATAAGTAGATTTCAAAGAATATTTACAATCTTTCCGTAACAATATGAAATAAAAATCATTAAATTTCAAAGAGGATTTGCAAATTGGGAAGATTTGGAACAATTGTTTGTTACGTTATGTCGGTAATTATTGGTATTTTCAATCAAAATAAAAAATTGTTTTTAAACAAGAATTATTAGATTTAAATGCAATGATTTTTATTTAAAATAATAAAATTTACAAGCTTGAAAACTTCCGGATTCTGTTAGTGTTTTTCGTCAGAAATTGAAATTTGTTGCGTTTGTGTTTTAAATCGAAAATTGGTATTTTTAAACAAAAATAATTATAATCTGAACAAGATGTAGAATCTTTGAAAAAAATTAATTTTCAGCAGGTAGAAATTAAAGAATATGGAAAATTGGAGAAAACTGAATTTTCCACGGTGGGAAATTCAATTTTTAACAGTTTAAAATTGCAAAAAATTAAAGACAATTTTTATCTGAATTTTCAACGCTTGTAAAAATGGTTGTAAATAAATCTAATCTAATAAATAAACATTTCAATTCACTACAAAAAACATTGAAAAAGTCAATTAATTTAAAATAGGTCGCCACTGGAAAATAATTGATTGGCAAATTGAGTCATCTGATAGACTCTCAGCATGAAATCTATGAGATTAAAAAAAAAAGACAACTCTGATTATTTCCTGGTTAAACAAAAAACATAAGGTTTGAAAAAAAGATGTACAATCTTAAACAATTTTTTATTACGTTATGTTAGTATTTTAACCGAAAAACGGTTATTTTAAAAACAATAATTATTTAAATAATAGTTGTAATTGAATTTTCCCTTACTGTCGCTTCTTACCAATTTTTAACAATGTTGGATTTTAATAAATCATGGCTAATTATTTCAGAGGAAACATTCCCTACAACTTCAATGTTATTAATTTTAAAATGAGTAAATAATCTTCAAATGTACCAAAGTTATTTAAAAAAATGTTTCCTTAAAAATTTTTTTATTATGTATTTCAGTCACAGCAAAATTTAATATAAAAATTGGAAACAGTAGATTTGTAGAAAATATTTTCCCCAAAAAAAAAACCCATCAATTGTTGAAATTCAACTATTTTCCAAAAATTAGTAAGAAGAAATAGTAAGAAAAAATTAAATTGAGAAAAACATAGTTAAAAATGTTTTTTTGTAAGTTAAAGATTTTTTCATTAACAATTATTATTATTTGAATACGTATGAATTCAATTATTATTTTTTTATTTAAATTAAAAAGATATGTGATTACAAAGCTTAGATAGTACTTGAAAATAAAAAAAGATGGAAAATCGAGAAAATAATAAAGTGATTTAAAAAATATTTTAGAATCTGGTTAAAAATTGATTCAAATCAGGTGGTAAATATTTTTTGAATATGGGAAGTTAATTTTGAAATAAATGCAATAGTGAAATATAGAAATAATTATTTTTTATTGGGACAACAAAACGATTTATTTGCTTCGATATGTGCAAAAGCAATAAAATATTTTTCTTGTCCTAACAAAATTTTATTTGATTCAACAAAAATCAAAATAATCAGAAAAATGTTTGTCTTGAATTAGTGAAACAATTTAAAATTATTATTTTTATTTCATTTTCATTTGAACTTATTCAAATATAATTTTTTGAATTTTGAAAACTATCTTGTACAATTTGAAATTTCAAAATTTGAAATTTGTACTGATTGGAATTTAAAAAAAATCTTAAATCTGTTCAAAATCAGTTTCAAAGAAAACAATTTATTTGTTATATTGTGTGCAAGCAATAAAAAATGTTGTATTGTCCTAATAAAATTTTAGTTGATTCAACAAAAATCAAAATAATCAGCAAAATAATTGTCTTGAATTAATGAAATCATTTAACATTAATTTTTTTTATTCTTTTTGAACAAATTCAATTTCAATTGTTTGAACTTTGAAAACTATCATATACGCTTTCAATTTGAAAAATTTCATTCGGACTAATTTTACACTTTTATAAAACAACTTTTTCACATCGTTTTTACTAATAAGAATTTAAAAAAATTGTTAAATGTGTTCAAAATCAGTTTCAAACAAAACGATTTATTTGTTATATTGTGTGCAAGCAATAAAAAATGTTGTATTGTCCTAACAAAATTTTAGCTGATTCAACAAAAATTAAAATAATCAGAAAATTAATTGTCTTGAATTAATGAAATCATTTAACATTAATTTTTTTTTATTTCTTTTTAAACTCATTCAATTTCCTTTGTTTGAATTTTGAAAACTATCATATAGGCTTTCAATGTGAAATTTCAAAATTTGAAAGATTTCATTTGGACCAGTTTTACAATTTACACTTTTAGAAAATCACTTTGCACACCGTTCGTACTTATTATAATTAGAAAAAAATCATAAATCTGTTCAAAATCAATTTCGAACGAATTTTGAATATTTTTAACACCCATAAAATCCTGTTTCAAACCAGTTTTAAATATTTTCGAACCTGGTTAAAAATTGATTTAAATAAGGTGTTAAACATATTCTGAATATGTAAAGTTAATTTTAAAATAAATGCAACAGTGAAATATAGAAATAATTATTTTTAATGAGGACAACAAAACGATTTATTTTCTATATTGTTTACAAGCCATAAAATATTCTTGTTGTCCTAAGAAAAATTTTAGTTGATTCAACATAAATCAGAATAATCAGAAAAATATTTGTTTTGAATTATTGAAACCATTTAAAATTATAATTATTTTTTTAAATTGAATTTATTCAATTTTAATATTTTGAGTTTTGAAAACTATCATATCTTTCAATGCGAAATTTCAACATTTGAAAAATTTAATTTGGACCAGTTTTACACTCTTATAAAACCATTTCGCTTCGTACTAATTATAATTTAAAGAAAATCATAAATCTGTTCAAGATAGATTTCAAACGAATTTTAAACATTTTGAATACCCACAAAACCCATTTTTCAAACTAGTTTGAAATATTTTAGAACCTCGTTAAAAATTGATTCAAATCAGGTGGTAAATATATTCTGAATATGTGAAGTTAATTTGGAAATAAATGCAATAGTGAAATATTGAAATATTTATTTGTAATTAGGACAACAAAACGATTTATTTGCTTTAATACGTGTACAAGCAATAAAATATTTTTGTTGTCCTAACAGAATTTCAGTTGATTCAACAAAAAGCAGAATAATCAGAAAAATATTTGTCTTGAATTAATTAAACAATTCAACATTTAATTTTTTTATTTCCATTTGAACATATTCAATTTTTCATTGTTTGAATTTCAAAAATATCTTTCAGGCTTTCAATGTGAAATTTCAAAATTTGAAAAATTTCATTTGAACCAGTTTTAAACTCTTATAAAACCACTCTGCTTCGTACTAATTATAATTTTTAAAAAATCATATACCTTTTCAAAATAGATTTCAAACGAATTTTAAACATTTTTAATACCCACAAAACCCATTTTTCAAACTAGTTTAAAATATTTTAGAACTTCGTTAAGAATTGATTGAAATCAGGTAGTAAATATATTCTGAATATGTGAAGTTAATTTGGAAATAAATGCAATAGTGAAATATTGAAATATTTATTTGTAATTAGGACAACAAAACGATTTATTTGCTTTAATATGTGTACAAGCAATAAACTATTTTTGTTGTCCTAACAGAATTTCAGTTGATTCAACAAAAAGAAAAATAATCAGAAAAATATTTGCCTTGAATTAATTAAACAATTCAACATTTAATTTTTTTATTTTCATTTGAAGATATTCAATTTTTAATTCTTTGAATTTTAAAAATATTTTTTAGGCTTTCAATGTGAAATTTCAACATTTGAACATTTTCATTTTTAATTATGTGTAATAGTGAAATAATTATTTTTGATTAGGCCAAAAAACTTTTTATTTGTTATATTGTCTGCAAGCAGTAAAACATTTTCGTGTACCTAAAAAAATTTTAGTTTATTCAACAAAATCCAAAATAATCAGAAAAATATTTGTCCTGAATTAATGAAACCGTTTCTTTAACATTTTTTGTTATTTGATAAAAAATATCTTTGAAATTAGGAAAATAGTTTTAAAATTAAGAAAATAATTTAAATTAAAAAAAAATTTTTATTGGAACAAAAAAATACTTCTTTGAATGAAAGTCAATGAATTTATCTTTGATTCAAGAAAATTTTCTTTGAATTAAAAAATCCTTTTTCTGAGTGAAGTTTTGTTAACTGATTTTTTCGCATTGCTCCTTTTGAGCACATGAAATTTCAGTGCAGTAAAAGAGAAAATAAAATGAACGGTTCATAAGATTTAAACGAGTAATAAAAACTTTTATTCTCACTAAAGAAGAGCACGCGTTTTGAGATAAATATAAACCTGAATACCTCGATATTTAGCTCCCAATGAGGCCAACTTGAATAAAATCTTGAGTTTGAAAAAAAAATTTTAATAATATATAAAAATACTAAATACTAAAATGAGCCAAAAAATACTGAAAAAACATTATTTATTAAAATTTTTATAATAAGGAAGATTTAGTATTATAAATATTTATAAAAAAGCCGTTACATTTTTGACACATATTTTGGCTTGAAAAACATCTGTCCCAAAGTTAATTACCTTAACGGTAGAAAGGACAACCGGTGAATTTGACTCACTCAACGACCATTGATAATACCGAAATAATCATTATAGTCGAGATTCACGCACTAGTGACCTGTTTTTTTAAAGTTATTTCATCCAATTCGACTCTTCAAGTTCAACGTGAATTTGAAATAATCTTGCTATTTGAGATTTAAGATTAATATTATATTTTTATTATAATTTAAAAAAATAATATTATTATATTTATATAATGATTTTCAATGTCGATTTTGCATTCAGAAAAAAATGCTGTGAAATCAATATTCAGTTAAACAATAATTATTCATTAAAAATGTCTTAATTGTTATATTAATTCTGCTATCAATGAACCATCCCTAGCCATTTTATAATTTATAAATAAACATTTTCTTTTTGTAATCAATTTTGATATTCGTAATTTTTGCTTTTTTTATTTAAAATTTGACAAGAAACAAAATAATTTTTACAAGAATATTGTTATTTCAGAGAAACGAAATAAATTAAATTTTTTTTCTCAGTATGTACTATTACTGAAATTGAATGAAAAAAAATCTAAAAGAGATTTTATTTGAGAAATTTTTATCTGACAAATCAATTTCAGAATGTAAAGTTTTTTTGAAATAAATCCGATATTACTTTTTTTTACTCAGGGGCCGTCCATAAACGAAGGTATTTCACGTTAATTCTGAATTTCACAAAAAGATCAATTTTCAACAGAATATTTCAATGTTTAATAGTTGATATTTCAACAAAACAAGATTTTAATTTTAAATTGAAAAAAGGACATGAATAATTTGCAACCGAAAAAGCAGAGTTTTTTACCATAAAGAATGAATTTTCAACCAAAAAAGATGACTTAATAAAGTAGTTGAACTTTTAACAAAATAAAAAAATCTTCAACAAAATAGATGAATTTTTAAAGAAATAACTGCATTTTTAACTTACAAAGATAAATATTCAACAAAGATTATTTTTTTTTGCAAAAAAAGACGAATTTTCAACAAAAAAGTTAATTTTTTACCAAGTAGCTTAATTATCTAATAAATACTTTAATTTTTGACCAAATAGTTTAATTTTCTACCTCAATAGTGAAATTTTCAACAAAACTGTTAAATTTTCAATTAAAAAAAGTTGAGTTCTCAAACAAAATGGAATTTTCAACAAACGAGATAGGTTTTCATGCTAAAAGGTCAAATTTTTTTAAAAAACAGTTGACTTTTATATATGAAAAGATTAATTTTCGACAAGGTAGATAATTTCCAATCAAGAAAAATGGATTTCCAACCAAATAGTTTGATTTTCAACTAAAAAAGATCAATTTTTAACCAGAAATGGAATAGTTCAATTTTCAGCTAAAAAATTAAATTTCAATAAGAAAAGCGAAATTTCTAACAGTTAAATTCAATCCAAACAGACATATTCTTTACAAAATAGATGAATTCTCAACCAAAAAGACTAATTTAAAAAATAAGATTAATTTTTTACCAAAAAGACGATTTTTCTACAAAACAGTTAATTGTCTACCAAGTAGCTCAATTTTTAAGTAAATTGTTTAATTTTTACCCAAATAGTTGAATTTTCTACAAAAGTAGTGAGATTTTCAACCAAAAAATGAATTTTTAGCAAAGAAGAATAAATTTCTACCAAATAAGAAGAAATTTCAGCAAAATAGAAGAATTTAAAAAATTTTTAAACAGTTGACTTTTATACATGAAAATATGAATTTCAAACAAGGCAGTTAATTTTCTATTAGAGAAGATATATTTTCAACCAAATAGTTTGATTTTTAACAAAAAAAGATAACTTTTCAACCAGAAATAGAATAGTTACATTTTCAGCTCAAAAAATTAATTTTCAATACGAAAAACAGAATTTCTATCAGTTAAATTCAATCAATAAGAAGAATTTTTAACAAAGTAATCAAATCCTCAAACAAAAAGATTGATTTTCAAAAAATAAGAATAATTTTTTACCAAAAAATACGATTTTTTCACAAAATAGTTGAATCCCGAAACAGAAAGATTAATTTAAAAAAAATAAGACTAATTTTCGACCGAAAGAGACGATTTTTCTACAAAATAGTTGAATTTTCAACAAAAACGTTACTTTTCTGCCATGTAGCTCAATTTTCAAATTAATAGTTTAATTTTTAACAAAAAAGTTGAATTTTCTATCAAAATAGAATTTTTAACGAAAAAATTAATTTTCAACCAAGAAGAATAACTTTCTACCAAAAAAAGATGAAATTTCAACAGAATACAAAAATTTTCAACAAAAATTATCAGCTTGAGAAATTAATTTTCAAATAAAAAACGAAATTTCTACCAATTGAATTCAATCAAAAAGACGAATTTTTAATAAAATAGTTAAATCCTAAAACAAAAAGATTACTTTTCTACCAAGTAGCTCAATTTTCAAATCAATAGTTTATTTTTTAACCAAATATTTAAATCTTCAACAAAATAGTTGAATTTTAAAACAAACAGCTGAATTTTTAATCTACAAAGATGATTTTTTTGCAAAACAATTAAATTTTTAACAAAATAGTTTAATGTTTGACCAAGAAATTGAGTTCCTAAATAAAAAAAGCTGAATTCTTAATGGAAAATATAATAGTTCATATTTCAACAAAACGAGATTTTCATTTTAAATAAAAAAAAAAGATAGATGACTTATTATAAAATAGTTGAATTATTAACGGCATAAATAATTCTTCAAAAAAATAGTGGAAATTTTCAAGAAATAACAGCATTGTTAACATAAATAGATGAATTTGAACCAAAAAGATTAATTTTCTACCAAAAAAGGCGAATTTTCAACCAAGTAGTTACATTTTTAACTGAAAAATATAAATTTTCAACAGGGAAGTTAATTTTTAATTTAAAAAATGGATAATCAACTACATAGTTTGATTTTCAACAAAAAAATATAACTGTTTAACCAGAAATGGAATAGTTACATTTTCAGCTCAAAAAATTAATTTTCAATAAGAAAAACGAAATTTCTACTAGTTAAATTTAATCAAAAAAGACCAATGTTTAACAAAAATAGTTTAATACTCAACCAAAAAGATTAGTGTTCAAAAAGTCAACAAAAGAGTTAATTTTTTACCAAGTAGCTTAATTTTTTAATCAATAGTTTAATTTGTAACCAAATAGTTGAAGTTAATTTTTAATCAAGAAAGATGGGTTTGCGAACAAATAGTTTAATTTTCAACTAAAAAATATAAGTTTTCAACTGGAATTGGAATAGTAACAATTAACCAAATAAGACGGATTTTCAAGGAAAATATGAGTTTCAACAAGAAAGTTGATTTCCAAAAAAAAGAGTTAATTTTCAATCACGTAGCTCAATTTTAAAAGAAATAGTTTAATTTTTAACTAAACAGTTGAATTTTCTACCAAAATAGTTGAATTTTTTAACAAAAAAATGAATTTTCAACCAAGAAGAATAAATTTCTACTAGGAAGACAAATTTTCAATAAAAAAATATGATTTTCAACAAAACAGACGAATTTTCAACAAAAAAGACGAATTTTCAACAAAACAGTTAAATTTTCAATTCCAAAAATATGATTTTCCACAAAAAGGCGAATTTTCAACAAAAAATACGATTTTTTTACAAAACAATTCAATTTTCAATCAAGAAATAAAAAGTGTCGAAAAAAGTTAATTTTCAAGCAAAAAAGATATATTTTCAACAAAATACATTAATTTTCAACGATAGTTCAATTTACAGTTTAAAAAATTAATTATGAACGAATGAGCTCAAATATTCAACAATCTTGTTAAATATTCAACCAAAAAGATTAATTTTAACGAAAAATGTAATTGTTTATATTTCAACGAAGAAAGATTTTAATTTAAAATTCAGTATTATTTAATATTCTATATTATTCGATATTGAATCCAAGAAAAAATTACAAATTTTCAAAAAAATAGTTAAATTTTCAACAAATAAGATGAACTTTCAACTAAAATGATGAATCTTCAATAAACGAAAAAATGAATTTTGAAGAAAATATTTTAATATCTAATTAAATAATAATAATTGATGTTAGTTTTTGCTCTCTACTTGATCTTAAGTCAATATTTTTAGAAATATTGATTTAAGACCATGTGGAAAGAAAAAACTAAAATTAATTATAATTAATTATAAAGATCTGGTCAACGTAACACCAAATAATAAATTCAACTAAATAATTTGATTTTCAACTAAAAATATAAGTTTTCAACTAGAAATGGAATAGTTACAATTAACCAATAAGGAAGAATTTTCAAGGAAAATATGATTTTTCACAAAAAGGTTAATTTCCTATCAGGTAGGTCAATTTTTAAATGAATAGTTTCATTTTTAACCAAATAGTTAAATTTTCTAACAAAATAGTTGATTTTTTAGCCAAAAAGATGAATTTTCATCCAAGAAGAATAACTTTCTACCAAAGAGACGAATTTTCAACAAAACAGTTAAGTTTTCAATCCAAAAATATGATTTTCAACAAAAAAATTAATTATCAACCAAAAAAGACGAATTTTCAAAAAATCCAAAAATAAGATTCCGAACAAAAAAGACAAATTTTCAACAAAACAGTTAAGTTTTCAATGCAAAAATATTATTTTCAAAAAAAAAAAAAATAATTTTCAACCAAAAAAGACGAATTTTTAACAAAACAGTTAAATTTTCAATTCCAAAAATAAGAATTCGAACAAAAAAGACAAATTTTGTACAAAGCAGTTAAACTTGCAATGCCACAAATATGATTTTCGACAAAAAAGACGAACTTTCTACAAAACAATTCAATTTTCAATAAAAAAATTGAAATTGTCAACAAAAAAGTTAATTTTCAAGCAAAAAAGATATATTTTCAACGACAGTTAAATTTGCAGTTTAAAAAATTAATTCTCAACGAATGAAATCAAATTCTCAACAAACTTGTTAAATATTTAACCAAAAAGGTGAATTTTTAACGAAAGATGTAATTGTTTATATTTTAACCAAGAATGATTTTAATTTAAAATTCAGTATTATTCAATATTTTATATTATTCAATATTGAATTTAAAAAAAATACGAATTTTCAAAAAATAGTTAAATTTTCAACAAATAAGACGAACTTTCATCAACTAAAATGATGAATCTTCAACAAACAAAAAACTCAATTACTGTGAAGAAAATATTTTAATATCTAATTAAATAATAATAATTCATGTTAGTTTTTGCTCTCTACGTGGTCTTCTGTCAATATTTTGAAAAATATTTATTTAAGACCATATAGAAAAAAAACTAAAATAAATTATAATTAATTATAAAGATCTGGTCAACGTAACACCAAATAATAAATTCAACTAAATAATTGATTTTTTAACAAAAAGAGAAATTTTCGACTGAGATTGATAACTTTGTAACCAAAAAAGGAACGAATTTTCAACACAATTGTTAAATTTTCGATGAAAGAGATGAATCTTCAAAAAAGTTAACAATTAATTTGACTTTCAATTAAATAGTTGAATTTTTGACCGAAATATATGAGTTTTTAACAAAATATTTGCATTTTGAACACAATAATTAAATTTTTAACCATATAGTAGAATTTTTAACCAAACAAAAAATTGTGTAACAAACAAATCTTCTTATTAGTTTCTATTAATTCAGTTCGGATTTAACCGGAAAAAGAGGAAATTCCTTGAAAACAGGGGGAAAAAGAGAAATTTTTTTTCAAAAGTTTAGTTTCTGGCAAGCCCCCCCCCCCCACGGCAATTCGCTAACGTAGTTTATGGATGACCCCTTAAGAGGAATTTTGAGAGACTGATATAAAAAGCAGGTTAAAAAATCCTCGAAGCAAAAATAAGTTTAAAAAAACAAGAATTAATTAAATGAGCGAATATTTTATCAAAAATGTAAGAAATTAAATTCAGAATAAATAAAAATATAAATTCTTCTTCAACGTCCAACATCCAACTACGAAATTCTTAGAAACGAAAAAAATGAAGAATCAACGATCAAATTTGCACAACACAATTTTTTCGAAAAAATATATTTTTCTTGGTCTTTTAAATTTTCAAGAATTTCGCAAATAAAAATGATATTTACCCATCCAGAATAAATTATGAAAAACAAAATCATAATTAGGGGACACATTGTAAATCTCATGTTCAATAATAATAATACACCAGATCCGACATATGCTTGGAATTATTATTTTAATTATTATTATTATTATTATATTAATTTAAATGAATATAGTTTACTCACCGTACAAAATCCTGCAACGAGGATCCTCCACATCGTGGAGAAATGATTAGCTTATCACAGAATCTGAAGGAATGAAAAATTAATAAAAATAAATAAATAAATAAAAAATGAACACTATTGAGCTGCACTTCCGATCGGTTCTCGCGGGCAACTTTGAATACGAACGAAGCGAGTGGAGATCGGCGATTGAAAGGATGCAATTTTGATGAAGGTTTCTGATGGACTGAACCGGACCGAGGAGAGAAATATGATCCCCTAGTCCAGGAAGGAGAAGCTATGGAGGAACCAAAGAATCACCGTTAATCCATCCATGCCCCGTGCTTCCACTAACGACCATTCTTTGCTTCGTCTTTTCTTCTCGTCCTTACTTCTCTTCTATTACTCTTTCTGCGACGTAATGCCCGACTCTTATCTGCAAATGCCCTCTTTTTCAACTTTTTATTAAACTTTCAAAAAATCCGGGGAACCAAATTTGCCGTGATATTTAAGAAAGCAGGATCTAAAAAAAATTGAAAATGAGGTTTTTTCAAATAGACCCAATATGGGAAAAAATTTGAGCCACGCGACGATTTTAATCAAATAATAGAAATATTTTTTTATTTTTCTCTAAAAACCTCACCTACACGTCAGGATCAAGGTCATTTGAAGGTCAACTTCGTTAATTCGAGAGATATCATCTTTTTGACCTCCAATTCTGAGAGAGCGGAAAATTTTACGTTCGGATATATTTTTACCCACGGAATCAAGTGACCTCTAGAGGTCACATGAAGGTCAACAGCATTCTTTAGAATTTCTGAACCTAGTAGCTTGTCATGGTTTGCTAATATCAAGGTAATGATCCTTAAAAAATACGTTTTCGGATGCGCTCATCACGAATCCGTGACCTCTATGACCCCTACACGTCAGGATCAAGGTCACTCGAAGGTCAACTTCGTTAATTCGAGAGATATGATGTTTTTGATCTCATGTTCTGGAAGAGCAGGACATTTTACGTTCGGAAATATTTTTATTCACGGATCCCAGTGACCTCTAGAGGTCTTATGAATGCCAAAACCATTCTTTAGAACTTCTAAAACTAGTAGCTTGTCATGGTTTACTAATATCAAGGTAATGACCCTTACAAAATACGTTTTCGTCTGCGCCCGTCACGAATCCGTGACCCCTATGACCCCTACACGTGAGCATCAAGGTCATTTGAAGGTCAGCTTACCTTATTCGAGAGATATCATCTTTTTGACCTCAGATTCTGAAAGAGCGGGAAATTTTACGTTCAGATATATTTTTACCCACGGAATCGAGTGACATCTAGAGATCACATGAAGGTCAAAACCATTCTTTAGAACTTCTAAAACTAGTAGCTTGTCATGGTTTGCTAATATCAAGGTGATTATCCTTAAAAAATACGTTTTTGGATGCGCTGATCACGAATCCGTGACCCCTATGAGCCCTACACGTCAGTATCAAGGTCATTCGAAGGTCAACTTCGTTAATTCGAGAGATATCATGCTCTTGATCTCATGTTCTGAAAAAGCAAGAAATTTTACGTTCGGAAATATTTTTATCCACGGATCCCAGTGACCTCTAGAGGTCTTATGAATGTCAAAACCATTCTTTAGAACTTCTAAAACTAGTAGCTTATCATGGTTTACTAATATCGAGGTAATGACCCTTACAAAATACGTTTTCGTCTGCGCTGGTCACGAATCCGTGACCCTATGACCCCTACACGTCAGCATCAAGGTCATTTGAAAGTCAGCTTCCCTTATTCGAGATATCATCTGTTTGACCTCAGATTCTGAAAGAGCGGGAAATTTTACGTTCGGATATATTTTTTCCTACGGGTCCCAGTGACCTTTAGAGGTCATATGAAGGTCAAATCAATAATTCCAAATTCCTTAAGAAGTATCTCGTCATGGTAGCCATATACAGAGGAAATTACCTATGCAAAAGATATTGTATATGAGGGATTCAAAACATATACACAGCAAGGCAGGCAAAAAATCTAAATACCTCAAATAATGTTGTGTTTAAGGTTTTTAAGTTATGGGATATTTAGATTTACTTTTTTCCTGCTGTTGTATGAAACTTTGAGGTGATAAGGTATTCAAATTGAACTCTTCGGTCTTTGTATAACGATTTTGAGGTCAAAAACGTGTTATCTCTCGAATTAACGAAGCTGACCTTTAAATGACCTTGATGCTGACGTGTAGGGGTCATAGGGGTCACGGATTCGTCACCAGCGCAGACGAAAACGTATTTTGTAAGGGTCATTACCTTGATATTAGCAAAACATGACAAGCTACTAGGTTCAGAAATTCTAAAGAATGCTTTTGTCCTTCATGTGACCTCTGGATGTCACTCGATTCCGTGGGTAATAATATATCCGAACGTAAAATTTTCCGCTCTTTCAGAATCTTAGGTCAAAAAGATGATATCTCTCGAATTAACGAAGTTGACCTTCAAATGACCTTGGTCCTGACGTGTAGAGCTCATAGGGGTCACGGATTCGTGATCAGCGCACCTGAAAACGTATATTCCACTTGGTTCCACTCCCGAAAATATTTTGTAGTCCTGCGTTATTTTCGAACAATTCCACTAATGTTCAGGCAAGTCGTTTCATGGCTGATTTAAAAAAATATATGGGTAGTTATAACAATTCTCTCACCGGAAATATTAAATATAACATTTTTTTTTTAAATTAAAAAAAATTTTGCCTTATTTAACATTTTTTGAAAATATACAAAAACATGTTTTTTTGATTGATTCGAACCTGAAATTGCATCAGCTTGAACCAAAGAAACATGTTATTATTTTTTATTCATGGGAAACATTTTTTTCGTGGTGTTTGTAACGTTCCAAAATCGCAAAAAGGATATGAAATCCCAAAAATCCTAACTCACGACAAAATTTGTTTTCCGAAAAAGGAAAAAAAAATATTTCTTTGGTTCAAGCTGAATAAATTTCAGGTTCGACATATTCAACTTTTTTTCAAATCTGTGCATATGACTCAATCAAAAAAAAAACATGTTTTAGCACATTTTCAAAAAATTTATTTTTAAAATGCGCAATTTTAAATTGTCAACAAAAAAGACCATTTTTTAACAAAATTGTTGAATTTTTGAATTAAGAACATCAGTTTTTAACCAAAAATCGAATATTTACATTTTCGTTTCAAAAAATTAATTTTCAATTCAAAAAACTGAATTTTCTCCCGAATTGTTGAATTTTGAAGCCTGAAAGAAGAATTTTCTACAATGCAGTTGATTTTTCATCACGAAAATATGAATTTTCAATTGAAAAGTTAATATTCAACCAAACATTGAAATTTTTATTTAAAAACCGTAGTTTTTAACAAACAAAACTTTAAACTAAAATGATGAATTTATAACATAGTAGTTCAAAATTCGACCAATTAGTTGAATTCTCTAACAAACCGTTGAATTTTCGAGAGAAAATTCCAATTTTCTACAAAACAGTTGAATCTTTAATCCGAAAACACGAATTTCCAACAAGAGTTGAGTTATCAACCAAAAAAGATTTTTTAGTCAATGAAGAAAAAAATTTGCATTTAAAATGTCGAATTTTAAAGCAAGAAAATTAATTTTCTACAAAAAATGACGAATTTTTAACAAATTACATAAATTTTCAACCAATTAGTTGAATTTTTAATATAAACAAGATCAACTTTGAACCAAAAATGGAATTGCTACATTTTCAGTTCAAGAAACTAATTTTCAAACGAAAAAACCAATTTTTTACCAAATTATCGAATTTTTTAGCCTAAAAAAAAGAACTTTCTACAGTATAGTTGAATTTTAAAAAAAATTAATTTTTAACGAAAAAAAGTTACAATAATAGTTGAATTTTCAAGCAAAGATTTAAAAAAATTAAAAATTGCTCAAGTTGGAACGTTTAAAATTGCATTTGATGAATTTGCAATATTCCATTTTTAATTAAGTATCTAACTTTGTAAATTTCAACTAAAATGTGTTAATCTTCTAATACTTATTTAAAAAATACTATATATTTTGTAACACATTTTCAACTTGCTTTAAAAAGTTTCATCTTCAAATTTTTTTTAAGAGTATTTATTTTTAATGGTCAGCACTTAAAATGTGTACCTTATTTATTTATGAATAATTTATTTAAGTGCTATAATTTCTTTAATTATTATTCAATAATGGGTACAACTTCAAATATTGTATATTTAAAGAGAAAAGGGGAAAGAGGGAAAGTTTTTTAAGAATAGAGGAAAAAGGGGAATTTCAAGAAAAAATGGGAAACTAAGAAAAAAAGGGAAGACTGTGCACCCTGTGTAGAATTGTAGAGAATAAGGAAGTGAAACTTTTTCCTGTCAAAATTTTTTTTGCCAAACGTTTATTTTCAATAATAAAAACGAAATATTGAAAAAAATGTCTCCCTGATTTAATTAAGTTTTAAAACTTAAATCGTTCTCATTCAGCCAAATATTATTGAAATGAGTTCATATTCGCAGGACATGTTCAAAATACTCTAGCTATGCATACGAAATCATGAAAAAGTTAACAATCGCTTATTGTTTAATAATATTTAATGGCAAAATGAGGCCAATAAATAATAGTGTTTTCTTGATTTCGCCAGTAAAAAGTATCTAGGTAACTTCGACTTTCAAACAACTTCCAGTGAGTAATTTGTTCAGCAATATTTAATAAAGTTTTTTGGAAAATCTCATTGTAGTTATTTACTACAAGAAACTATCCACCTAGAAACACTACCCGAATCGGGTAGTGTCACAGCTACCCTGAAAGGGAAATGGCTGAATGGTATACTTACATACTTACTTACTCATATCGATTCGTTAAAAATTTACTGAGATATTCAGCTTTGGAAAAAGCACTCGACGTCTGCCCGCGCTGTTAGCGAATGCGTCGCGAGGACTGCTCTGTCAGGCAGCGTTCTCGAAGTTCAGTTTAGATTTTATGTTAATATTTTGGAAGGAGTTAGGAGAGAAATTAGCATATTATAATATATATATGATAAAAGAAAAAGTTATTTTATAGGATATTGCGTAATTCTCGCGTGCAGGATGCTGATGTTTACTAGGCAATGAACTCAACAGAAAATAGAAAGATTTGCAAGTATAATGAATGGCCACTAAATGACCTCCAGCCTATTTTATCCTAAAAGCAGCCAAAACAATGAATTTCGCTTTAAAAGAAAATAGATCATTGCAGTTTTCACTAAAAAATGTTCACCTCGTGCAAAATTATTTTATTACAGTTAAAGTGATAATTAAAATTAAGTTTCCAAATTTAATTGTCACATTTTTGTTCTTTTTTCACATTTTGATTGCATTTAAATCAAGTCCAATTTTAGGTGTGTATAGTATAAACTTTGGGAACAATTCAGGAGATTTGCTGTAAATTGAGATAGATCTCTAATGTAATATACATTTAAAAAATTAAAATTTTCAATTTGGATTTCTGGTCAGGAGTGAAAGCTGTGAAACGGATCTGTCTGTCGTTCTTGCATAGTGCCCCTTAATAATTCTTAAATGTAAAAAATAATCTACCAATTGAAAATAAAAATGTGCAATTCATGTCTAAAAATGTAAAGCGTTTTGAAAAAAGCTTTCTCTAAAACAATGAGTTTTCCAAAAATACAGAATTTTTTATAATTGACATACCTACCTTAAAATTAACAGTTTCAAGGATGAATAGAGTTACCTAATTTCTCTCCTACCTCCTTCCAAAATATTAACAAAAATCCAAACTGAACTTCGAGAACGTAGCCTGACAGAGCAGTCCTCGCGATGCATTAGCTAACAGCGCGGGCAGACGTCGAGTGCTTTTTCCAAAGCTGCATATCTCAGTAAATTTTTAACGAATCGATATGAGATTTTCCAAAAACTTCATGCAACATTGCTGAATAAATCACTCACTGGAAGTTGTTTGAAAGTCGAAGTTACCTAGATACTTTTTACCGGCGAAACCAAGAAAACACAATTATCGATTAACCTCATTTTGCAACCAAACATTATTAAACAATAAGCGATTGTTAACTTTTTCATGATTTCTCAGGCATCGCTAGAGTATTTTGAATATGTGCTGCAAATACGAACGCATTTCAATAATATTTTGCTGAGTTAGAACGATTTAAGTTTTAAAACTTAATTAACTCACGGAGAATTTTTTTTCAATATTTTGTTTTTATTATTAAAAATAAACGTTTGGAAAAAAATGCTTATAGGGAAAAGTTTAATTTCCTTATTCTCTACATTTCTACATTTACAAAAAATTGATTTTTCGATTTTGAAAATTTTCTTTTTTGAGACGATCGGACAATACTTGTACACGTTTTCGAGCATCGGGCTGGTTATTGCATCCGGCGGCTCATTATTGTTAATATAATTTATATAATTGGAGATAATTTTTACATTCTAATCAGAGAAGGTATTAGATTTGTGTAAAATTTGACCCCCTCCGTTTTTGTCAAATGTCCACGCTTTGAGACCTCCTGAACCCCAAAAAAAAGGGTTTTACGAATGTGTCTGTCTGTCTGTTTGTCTGTAGATTTTTAGTTTTTTAGCACGATAACTTTCGAAAGAATTGACATATTGTATTGGGCTTTGGTATACTCTTCAAGTGTCCCAAATAAAGATCAAGTACGTTAGCCAGCCAATTTGGATACAAATTCAAAAAGTGAACGCATTTTCAAAATTTTTGAGACCACTTTTTTTTAAGATATAAAAATTCTATGTACGGTTATTAGTACGACTCAAAAAGACGAACAATTGTTCCATATTACTTTTTTTGATAAAAAAAAATTGCCGGAGTTAAAGCATTTACAAAATTCAAAAAAAACAAACGATAATGAACATTTTAAGCTAAACAACGCACGATATGGAAAAATGTCAAAGAAAGAAAAACGTTACATTTTCAACACCCTACAATATTATCGCAATAACTTTTTAAATTTTCTTGAAGAATCGAAAATTCAAATTTTGACCGCACAAAAAATAATGAAAAATCAAAAATTCCATTTTACGGTCAAACTATACAAGATATGAAAAAAGATGAATGGACATGAATGGTGTTTTCAAAAAAGATCTACAAATTTATTACACATCACTTTTTGATAGGCCGCGTGGATTTTGTTTTATTCTTAAAAAACTGCATTAAAAATAGAAAAATTGAATTTTTAGACAAACGACACGAGATACGAAAAAATAAATAGACAAAATTTGTTTATCCAAAAAAGAACTACAAATTTGTTTTGTATTATTTTTTGATAGGATGCGTAGTTTTTGTTCTAACCGTGAAAAATAACATTAACAATGAATAAATTTAATTTTTGGAAAAACGACGCAAGGTACGAAAAAAATGAATCAAAAAAAAGTTTGCCTTCAAAAAAGATTGATAAATTCATTTTTTTCTGACGGAATTCAGCTGTTTTTGGATTAAAATTAAAATCTTTTTTGGTTGAAATATCAACTTTTATATTTTATTTGAGGATTCATCTTTTTTGGTTGGAACTTTAACTGCTTAGTAGAAAGTGAAACTACTTTGACGGAAATTAATCTTTTTGATTGATGATTCATCACTTTAGTTGAAAATTCTCTTTTTTCAAATTTAACTATTTTGTTTAAATTTTTGTGTGTGAAAATTAATTTTTTTAACTGGAAATTTAATTATTCCATGTTTGGATGAAAATTTATCTTCTTCAGTTTAAACTTCAATTATTTGTTTGAAAATTCCTCTATTTTGTTAATAATTAGACTTTTTTGGTATAAAATTAATATTGTTGGTTAAAAATTCATTTCTTTGGTGGAAAATTTAACTATTAGGTTGAAAATTCCTTTAAAATTTTAAATATTTATTTGATAACTTTGAAAATTTTGTTAGAAATTAATCTTTTTTGGTAGAAAATTAACCTTCTTGGTTGAAAATTGATCCTTCTGGTTAAAAATTTATCTCTTTGATTCAAAATTAGTTTTTTATTGTAAATACTTTTTTATTAATAAAAATTAACCTATACTATTCAATTTTCACATTCTCATCACAGAAGGTATTAGATTTGTGTAAAATTTGAACTCCATCCCGTTTGTGTGTGTGTGTCTGTGTATGCCTGTAGATTTTTAGTCTGCTAGCACGATAACTTTCGAAAGAATTTACAAATTGAATAAGCTTGGCATAACAACTTTTTGAGTTTTCTTGGAAAATCGAAAATTCCAATTTTGATCGCACCAAAAAAAAATGAAAAATACAAAATTCTATTTTGCGGTCAAACTATACCAGATACGAAAAAGATGAATAGACAAAAATTGTGCATTCAAAAAATATCTACAAATCTGTTCATCATCACTTTTTGATAGAACGCGTAGTTTTTGTGTAAATTCGTAAATAACAGCATTGAAAATGAAAAAAATTAAATTTTTGGACAAATGACACAAGCTACGGAAAAAGAAAATCAAGCAAATGTTGTTAACCCAAAAAAGAGCTACAAATTTGTCATGAATTATTTTTTGATAGGATGCATGGTTTTTGTTTCATTCGTAAAAAACATTAAAAATTAAAAACTTTAATTTTTGGACAAACGACCCAAACTATGAAAAAAATGAATTGAAAAAAGTTGCTCATCCAAAAAAGAGCTAAAAATTTGTCATTAATAAGTTTTTGATAGGTCACCTAGTTTTTGTTTTAATTGTGAAAATAACATTAAAAATTAAAAAATTAAATTTTTTGGAAAACGGCACAAGGTACGAAACAAAAAAAAAAAAAAAAAAAAAAGTTGTTAACCCAAAAAGGACCTAAAAATTAGTATTGGTAATTTTTATAAAGAACAAGTAGATTTTCTTTTATTCGTAAAAAACAAGATTAAAAATAAAAAAATTAAACTTTTGGAAAAACGACATAAGAGACGACAAAAAAATGAAAAAAAAAAGTTGTTGAACCAAAAAAGATCTAAAATTTGTTGTAAACTCTTGTTATAAAATTATATTAAAAACAACAAAATTAACTGTTTGTAAAAAGGACACAAGCTACAATAACATTTTATTTAACAAAATTTGTCGCCTAAATTATATCCACGAATTTTCTCAAAACCACTTTACGCTAGGATGCGTATTTTTAGTTTAAATTGTAAAAAATAACATTGAAAATAAACCAATTGAATTTATGGAAAAACGACAGTAAGGCAAATTTAAATTCCGCAATATACTTTAATAGAACATTTTTTGTTTAGAAAGAATTGAGAGTTAAGTTTTATTTATTTCAAAAAGTTCATTTTCAATCAAGAAAGATGGATTTTCATTCAAATGATTTAATTTTCAAATCATTTAATTTTTAAGTTTTCATCCACAAATAGAAAAGAGAGATGAATTTTCAAGAAAAGCTTAATTTTCAAATAGATAGTTTTATTTTTTATGAAATAGTTCAATTTTCTACTAAAATAGTTGAATGTTCAACAAAAAGATGAATTTTAACCCAAGAAGAATAACTTTCTACCAAAGAGACAAATTTTAAACAAAACAGTTAAATTTTTAATCTAAAAACATGATTTTCAACAAAAATGTCTTTTTCAACCAAAAAAGACGAATTTTCAACAAAAGAGTTAAGTTTTTAATCCAAAAGTATTATTTTCAACAAAAAAGTTAATTTCAAACACATTTTCTACCGAAATAGTTAAACTTTGAACCAAAAAGATGAATTTTCTACCAAGAAGAATAACTTTCTGCAGAAAAGACAAATTTTCTACAAAACTGTTAAATTTTTTATCCAAAAGCATGATTTTCAAAAAAAATGTTAATTTTTAACCAAAAAAGATTAATTTTCTACAAGACAATTTAATTTTCAATCAAAAAATATAAATTTTAACAAAAAAGTTGATTCTCAGCCATAGTGATATTTACAGTTTAAAAAATTAATTCTCAACCAATAAGATCGAATAATACTTTCTTACTCAGTTTTTAATGCGAAACAACACATCTTAAATAATAATTTAAAATATGTGAAATAAGGAATTGAATTTTAGTTATTTCTGTAAGGGTTAAATACTTTTTTCTTTAAATATTTAAAACACATCCATAAAACACACAGTTTTCAATTGATTTAATTCTTTTATAATACTTTTTAAATCAGTTGTTAATTTAAAATAAAAATTCTTCAACAATAATTTAACATATGTAGAAAAAAATTGTTCCTATATTTGAACATTCAAAAGAAGAATTCTATAAAGAAAAGTCGAGTACAAGAACTTTCATTTTAAAAATGTCTACTTGTTAAATTTTTAATTATTCTTTCATAACATAAAATACATTCTCAACAAAATTTTTAAAAACATTTTTCTTTAAATGCTTTTTCCTTAAATATTTTGCTTTAAATTTCCCTTTTTCGGAAATCTATATTTTCATGTTAAAATTTCAACTGTTTGGGAGAAAATTCGTCTATTTGTCTTGAAATGGTAATAATTTGGTAGAAAATTCCACTATTTTGTTGAAAATTTA
This sequence comes from Andricus curvator, assembly GCA_932195095.1. Lineage (NCBI taxonomy): Eukaryota > Metazoa > Arthropoda > Insecta > Hymenoptera > Cynipidae > Andricus > Andricus curvator. Next base: position 140,526 of record CAKNYM010050753.1, read on the forward strand.
TTTCTTTGGTTAAAAACCTAACTATTTTTTGGAAATTTCATAATTTTGGTTGTAAATAAAACTATTTGGATGAAAATAAAGGGTTTTCTGCAAAATTCATATTTTTGGCTTAAAAATGCAACTGTTTCGTTGTTTTGTTTGATGAAAAATTAACTTTTTAGATTGAAATTCATATTTTTGGATTAGAAACTCAACTACTTTCTAGGAAATTCATCTATTTGATTGAAAATGAACCGTTTTGTTGAAAATTAAAAAAATTAAAATTGTCAAAAATCATTCAAAATGTACAGAATTGCCTTATAATTTTCTAAATTTTCCTGGGAATTTTAAGAAAAATTGTTTATTCTCTTGAAACCTTTCGAAATTCTTTTGAAGCTTCTACTGATTTTTTTAAATCTTTAAAAATCTATATTTCTAGAAATCATTCAGAGTTTAAAGTTCTTTCTGAATTTCTTCAATTCTTCTAAATATTTCTTGAATTTACTCAATTATTATTTTTTTATCTCACCAAATTGAAAATTCGGCTTTAAAATCTTCTACACAATTTTTCGAAGTTTGAGGAAATCGTTTGAAATGTTTAAAAACCTTTTTTTTATTTTCTCTTTAAGTTCATTTTTCAAAATAAAAAATGATTAAAAATTTTCACACGAATCTTAAGATAATTATTTTTTTAAATCTTTTCAGACCTTATAAACCTTCTAATCTTTAAAAATTATTAAAATTTTTCCTGATTTTTTTTTTAAGTCTGCAAAATTAAAAAAATTGCCTTAATATCTTTCAGATTCTTCTTTGACAATTTTACAAACCTTTTGAAATGTTTCTTAAAATTAATTTTTCAGAACAAAAATCCATTTTGATTTTTTTTAGGAACCTATAAATTTTTTTCTCATTTTCGTGAAACCTTACAAAATTCTTCAAATATCTTTACAAGTTTTAATTTTTGTTAATCGTTTGAAAACTTCTAAATATCTCTTAGGCTAACTCAACTTTTTTCTAAAATTATTTACTATGGCAAAATTGAAAAATTTTGCTTTAAAATCTTTTACGCTCTTTTAACTAATTTTAAGAAATAATTAAGAATGTTTTGTAATATTTTTCAATTTTCTCTTAGAATTGATTACAAAACAATTATTAAAATTTTTCCCATGAATCTTAAGAACATTTTTTTCATTCTCTTGACACCCTGCAAAATTTAGTTTTCTTCAAATTTTTTTAAATTCTGAAAAATTAAAAAAATTGTTTCAAAGCCTTCCATATTCTTTTTCCACACATTTATGTATTTATGTAAAATATTATTATTACATTCTCACATAAAATAATGAATTTTTAATACAGAAAAAGCGATTTCTCAAGAAAATAGTTCAATTTTCAACCAAAATAATGATTCTTCGATAAAAAAAAATGAATTCTCAACAAAAAGTGTTGAGTTGGTATTTCCACCAAAAAATATTTTAACTTTCACTAAAAAAATGTTAAATTAAACCAAAAAATACGAATTTTCAACAAAAGAGTTGAATTTTCAACCAAGAAATATTTTTCAATCAATAAAGAAGAAAAATCTCATTCAAAATGTTGAGTTTTCAAGTCATAAAGACGAATTTTTGAAAAAAAAGTTGAATTCACAACTCAAAAATATGCATATTTTACCAAAATAAATGAATTTTCGACTAAGAAAGACGAGTTTTCAACAAAATAAGTGAATTTTCAACTGAAAGATATCAATTTTCTATCAAATTTTTTTAAATTTTTAACAAAAGAAATTAACTTTTAACTAAAATGATGCATCTTCAATGAAAAAATTAAATTCAACCAAATTGTTGAATTTTCAACCCAGAAGAGGAATTTTCTACCAAAAAACGCAAATTCTCAACAGAGTAGAGGAATTTTCAAATAGAAAAGATAAATTTTCAACAAAAAATAGAATAGTTCAATTTTCAGTTCGAGAAATAATTTTTTAAGTAAATAATGTTCTACCAAACAAATGAATTTTCTACGGTATTTTTTGAAACGTTTTATAAAATAATTATTCACATGGACAAGCGTCTAATAATGGCCATCTTCGACGAAGAAGGTGTGGGGACAAATCTCGGGACAGTGAGGGTACGTGGGTTAGCGTTCGCATATGATAAGGTTGTTATGGCAGAATCAATCGAATACTTGCAATGAATGTTGAGCAAATTGAATACAAGTATAAGGAACATGGACCTCAAAATTAAAGTAAATAAAACAAAAGTGGCCTTATAAACTGCAAAAGATATGGCAATTAGCAGAATTTCGTGAAAAAAAATATTTTATCAGTGTCAGAAGTTTCGGGAAAACATTGTAGACGACTATTTTTATTGCGAATGGTGAAAAAGTCACCTGTATAATTTTTCTAATAGTCATGTAAGGTCTTTGAAGTCCGACATTCGTGTGAAAGTACGTTTTTCAATTTTTTTTAATATGTTCCAACAATTCAAAAAATCTAAAAAATTCATAATAAATTTGATATAAGCAACAAACTGGAAAACCATTAACGTGACCTTGAAAGTTCATCTCAAGGTTAAAAGGTTAAAAAATGGAGTCATTCACATTGAATTTACTGGAATTTTCTCTCTATAATAAAGAAACTTCTGTAGATCATAAACCACGTTTTCAAATCATATAAGAGACAAATCCAAAGGTGTTTTTGGTTGTTTGATCTAAATCATATAGTTTGTTTATAATTAATTACAAAAGTTTCAAATCCATATATGTGCAAACTTCAGGGTCGTCATTTTAGGCCCTAGTGTGGAAAATATTTGAATATTTTATACCACCTTTAGAATATTTTCTCTCTCTACAGAAAACACCTCAGAAACATTCTTTTCCTCTTCACGGTAAAGAGGTTTTTGTGTATGAAACGCTATGTGCTTCTGATATATGTATAACAGACGAATGAGTTAAGCGGTTACTGACTTTTCCACCAATTGTCGGTCAATGTCGCGGTTCAACTGATCTATATATACTTCTCGACAGTTACGTAAAATATTTATTATTAATTAAAATCATACAAATTCTTGCACTACATTTGTAAATTACAGTCCATATCAGAGGGCGTTCATTGGACCAGGACAATATAACGGATACTCACTTTTATGATAAAAACGCTTATTAGCGCTATAGTTATAAGCGTGGCTAATTAATTGTTCTAAACTTATCTTGTATATGAATCACATGCGAGCAATATGCAATTTTGATCAAAATTAAGTTTCAGGTTCAATAAACGAATTTATACATACACATTAATTCCAGAAGAGGATTTCACTTTTTAAAAAAATAAAATAATTCCCTACTAATTAATTCATTCATTCATTCACTTTTTCCACCTTGAAGCTTTTATGTTTCGGCTCGCTTCTCCTGCGTTTTTTGTCTAGCGACTTTTTCTATCATGTCAAAGTAACAGTAGGGTCAACCAAATTTTTTTTTGAAGAAAATTATATTTAGAGGTTCCGCAAGCCCCATGAAAATTAACACGTACTTCTTATCAGAAAAAAGACGTTTTTGTAAACTTTATTGAGAATCGTCAATATTAGGTATAATAATAATTAGTACAATCATAATATAATAATATATAGCAATAATATAATATATACCATTAAGCCATTTCCCTTTCAGGGTAGGCGTGACACTACCCGATTCGGGTAGTGTTTCTAGGTGGATAGTTTTCTTGTAGTTATAAATAACTACAAGTGTGGGCTCACCACACCCACGATGTGCCAAAAGCACTCAGTATTCTTGAATGGTCACCCATCCAAGTACTAACCGCGTCCAACGCTGCTTAACTTCAGTGATCTGACGAGAACTGGGTTTTTCAGCGTGGTATGCTATATATATTATATAATAATAATTGTTTAAACAATTTATTATTATTTTTAATAATATTCTCATTGAATAATGCTAAGAAGTTGCAGTTTTTTCTGAAATATACAACTCTTTGTCCACTTTTCACTTAAAGTGTGGTAATAATAAATGAAATTTGACCCATATAATTGTTTAAACAAATGATTATTGTTTATAACTATCTTCTCTTATAGCAAAGTTAGATAGTTTAATTTTTTTTCTAAAAATTTTCACTTTTTGTCAACTGTTTACTCAGAGCGAGGTAACTAATGCAATTTTTAGTTAGGAACAAATAACAAATATCAATATTTATTTTGAAAAAGGCTCTAAGTTACTACTTCAAGGAAAATTTACATTTATTATCTTAAATAAAGATACAGAAAATTTGAAGAATATTTCAAAAATCGTTTTCATATCAGAAAATAAATATTCACAAAAAAGAAAGAGGTTGTTTGAAAACTAATTCTCTTTATTATTTATTTATTATAGGGCTATATAAGGAGTTAGCTATGTATTATTTTTGTTAACTCGAACAAATTATTACATCACTCTAATTTTAAAGAAGACAAAAAGTGCAAAATTTTAGAAAAAACTGCAACTTTTTAGCATTATTCTAATGGATATTGTTATAAATAATAATAACTGCTTCAAGGAAAATTTTAATTTAATGTGATCCATATAAAAAATTTGAAGAGTATTTTAAATATGTTTTATTTCAGAAAAATACATGCACAAAAAGGAAAGAGATTGTTCAAAAAATAATTATCTATAATTATTTATTAGTTATTCATAACTAAACAGCCGAAGCAAACTAAAAAATATCAGAAAAAACTGTAACTTTATGCCAGTTATCTGCGAGAGAAGATAGTTATAAACAATAATGAATTGTTTAAAAAATCATATTTGTTAACTTGCATCAACTATCACCTTACTAAGTGAAGAGTCGATAAAAAGTTGAATATTTAAAAAATATTTCAACTTTATAGCTATTTCAAGAGAATATTATTAAAAATAACAAAATATTATTTAAAAAATCATGTTTTTACCTTGAATTAATTATCACTTCACTCTAAGTGAAAAGTGGACAAAAAGCTGAATAACTAAGAATGAAACCGGAAATTTCTAGCATTATTCAATCAGAATATTAATAAAAATAATAATAAATTGTTTAAAAAAATATTTTTGTTAATTTCAATTAACGAGTACATCACTTTAATTAAAAAGTAGACAAAAATAGACAATTTTTAGAAAAAAACTGCAATTTTGCAGCATTATTCTAAGAGAATATTGTTATAAATAATAATAAATAGTTTGAACAAATATTTATATTAAATTTAATTAATCATTCCCTCGCTATAACTGAACAGTTAAAGACAACTTGATTAATTCGGAAAAAACCGCTACTTTCTAACTCTATTTTACGAGAAAATTGCTATAAACATAAAATTGCTATAAATAAGTTGTTTAAACAATTTAATTATACAGCTTATTATCAATAAAAGTACTACTTTATGTATTAGAAACAATTTCTGTTTAAAAGACCTCAAAAAATCATGATTTATTTATTTATTGATTATTATTATTTATTTATTTTATTATCAATAAAAGTACTACTTTATGTATTAGAAACAATTTCTATTTAAAAGACCTCAAAAAATCATGATTAGCGCCAAAAACTCGCCAAAACCCAATTTTTCATTTATGGGACTTTTTTGGGACCCTATAAAACCGATTTATGAAAGTGATATTTGAAAAATAATTTTTGATTCGTATTTTATGGTTAATTATGAAGAGAACAGTTGAGTTTCAACTCGATTCACCTAATATTGACGATTCTAAATAAAATTTAAAAAAATGTATTTTTTTCTTATGGGAAATACATGTTAATTTTCATGGGGCTTACGGAACCTCTAAATATCATTTTTTTCGAAAAAAATAGATTTATTTGTTTGTGAATTCGAATAAATTTTCGGGCAATATGCATGAAAATTAAAAAAAAATTGGCCACGCTAGTGTGACAGTTTATTTGTATGATGATCCTTTGAACCGAAATGCTTTATCATCGATAAAGCTATTTTGGAAAAAATTCCCAAAAGTAGCTTAAAAATTTACCGATATCCTTAGGAAATTTTCCTGGAAATATTTTCAGAGAGATTCCCTTAATCCCTGTAAATTAAACAAAATCGATATGAAATTTTCCTGAAGCTGTTTTGGGGAAAATTATAAAAATTGAAAAAAATACCGAAATCGTTGGGGAATTTTCCTGCAATCATTTTCGGGAAAATTCTCTAAACGCTTAAATTTACCGAAATCATTATGGAATTTTCCTGAAGCTACTTTGGAGAAAATTCCCAAAATAACTGAAAAATTTGCCAAAATCGTTGAAAAATTTTCGGAAAAATTCTCTAAATACTTGAAAACTTACCGAAATCGTTTCCGAACTTTCTTCACGTTATTTTGGGAAAATTTCAGAAAATAACAAAAAAATTTACTGAAATTGTTACGAAATTTTCCCGGAATTTTTGTCCGCGAAATTTCCTAAACATTTTTCCTGAAGATATTTTTGGGAATTTTCCGGGAAAATTTCCAAAACATTTGAAAATTTACTGATATTTAATGGAATATTCTTGAAAATTGAAACTTGAAAATATGATCAAAGATTTATGATTCTCAATGATCCAAAAAATGTATTTGGTCTTTTTTGATATCTATAAATGTAGGATCTTCACGGACTAGAGGTAACTTTAATTGTTTATAATTTTTTTTAAATTATAATATAAATATCAATGCCAAGTTTAATTTTTTTCCCCTTTAATACTTTTTCAAAATTTCTCTATTTTTGAAATTTTGATACATTTAAAAATGTAGATATCTTTTAGAATTATTTTTATTTTATTTTTTTGCATATTTTTGTTTTGCCTTTCAAATAAGGTTTCTAATCAATAAACAATTTTCAATAAAAATCGTGATTAAACAGTTTTTAAGTCTAAACGTTTAAAATCAAGTTATACCAGAAGCTTCATAAATGGTGGTAAAATTAAAAATTACTCGATTTTAAAAACATGAAGTTTATAAATTTTAAATTTTACAAAGAACGATCAAATTTGAATATTCTGAGGTAAGTTTTAATCTTAAAACCCAAACATTGTAGACGCTACGATTAAGTATCTTAAAAATTGGTCACAACTTATTTGATTAAAAAAAATTTTCGGTCATGATTTGGGAATGAAGTTACTTTTACTTATGCAGAATAAAAATTGAGACTAAATTAAATTGTTTAATCAGAGGAAAATCTAAATAATAGCATAACTAATGAATATTCTGATGTTTCGAGTTTTTATAGCATCATTTTTCATCAAAATTGAATTATTATTATTATTTGGGTCATATACCTAAATTTTGTTTCAATTTTAATACAATAATTAAAGGGCCTTGATGATATTTTTGATCTAATTTGATATTTCTCGCTGAGTAAATAAATTAATAAAAATAATTAAAATAAAAAACTGTGGATACATGTACTGATAATGTTTATATTCCTTTTGAAACAAAATAAAATTTGGTCAAATATTAAAAAATGAGGTAAATCAGTTACACTAGTTAATACCTTACCTTTTTATCTATTAAAGATACATAATTTTTCAGGCACATATTTTACCTTGAGAAACTCAGTATGTCTAAAGTATACAGAGATAAAAATCTCACTTTGACAAATATTTTTCAGAGAAGAGTTTTACGTAATTAAAATTCGCCCAATGTCGTAAGTTAGATGAAGCCTTGTTTTCGTAAACAATATTAATAAAGTGTCACGTAGATTTCAAAAACTGAAAAAAATATTTAAAAATTTCTTTCCATCTGTTTTCTTCAGGATTTTTTATTTTTGTTATCTGGGATAGTTTTCTCATTTATTTTGTTTTATGCAACAGCAGCTTGTTTCAATAAGTTCACCGCAGCGTACGAAGTTTTTATCACCTATTATTTAATTTAAAACAAAATTTAACGAAGTTTTTGGAAATTAAAAAAAAAACAAGAATTCAATAATTAAATTTGGACAACACACTATTAAATGTCTTAATTTTATTAAAAAAATGATAATTGAAAAAAGGAAAAAAAAGAGAACCTCAAAACCGCCTTTCTTCCTATTAATTTTTTTAATCACAATAAAAAAGAATTTACGGTTTACGGCTTTTTTCTTTTCTCTTTTGTTACTTTTTTTCACATTTGAATTTATGATTGAGACATTTAAGATTGTATTGTCCAAATTCGATCGTTGGATTCTTTTGTTTTTATTTCTAAGAATTTAGTAGTTATTATTTATTTAGCAATAATGTGCATTAGAGTAATTTTTTTAAATATAAAATCTCGATAAGCTTACCCATCCAAAAGTTTGTAGATTTAATGCGCATAAGCTTCTGAAAGAAATAGGAGATCCTCCCTCAGCATTAATCATCATTAAGGATAAACTTCTTCTATCTGCATGCGTCGAAAATACCCAGTTACTATTATAAATTGCCGCAGCAACATCTTTGCTCTGTGTATAAAATTGAAACCCCGTTTTTTAAAAAACATTTTTCTCAACATTTTTGGAAATATTTTTTAAAAATTTAACCTTTTCGTCAACTTGACAGCCGTACCAGCAGTATAGGAATATTTGAGAGAGCACACAAACTACGTATTGTACCAATGTGAAATATTGGAACCAATTTCCCTTCAACAAATTCTCCTCCTGAAAAATTTAATAATAGTCATGTCTATTTTTTATATTGAAATCCAAATATATATTAGGGGGTCGAAAAAAAATTGTAAATTAAAAACAGCTCAACCTGAATAAACTAAACTTATTTTTAAAAGCTCCACGAACTATCCTTACATTTTTTTAGCATATTAAAGCTTCATAAGATTTCAAAATTTACATAAAAAGAAAGGATTTTAGTAATTAAAAAGACCTGGCCATAAATTAAATGAATGTTAACAAATTCATAATTTTTATAATTTTGTGAAAATCGAAGGTCTCCATGAAAGTTGAATGCTAATGGAATTTTTCCTTGATTATGGTTGTCTGCTATTTCAATAATATTTCAAGATGAAAATTAAGATAATCGCGTACTTTTCTGAAAAAGTAGATTTTTTTATTCAATCAATTTGAAATGTATAAATTTCCGTAAAATAATACAGTAAATGTTGGCTGATATTTTTTTTCGCTAGATTTGCTTATCGCTCATGGTACTCTGCCATTCCAAAAATAGTTTTAGACAAGAATACAGAATGATCTAGCCGTTTTAGGGGAAACAGTCAATTTCTGGATTTAATTAATTCAAATTGCAAATATTTTTCCTAACATAAATAATTTTAATATAATAGCAGAAAATTGTTATAGAAATACAATTAATACAAATTTTAGTGAAAAAAATTGTAGGCAGCATTCACCATATCTTCTTAAGGAAATTTTTGCATTTTATATTAATGGATTTATATATAATGGATTTTTTTTGATTTAGCATACTTGAACTGTATTACTTTTATTTTACAAAAATAGTTAGGAGTCTCACAATCACATTTTTGAAAAAATGTCTATGTTATTACAATTCCTGCTGTTAATAGATTACTTTACTTTCGCCAACCTGAAATATATTACTTTTAGTGAAATACATCACCCAGATTTTTAGAATAATTACAAAAGAATATTTAGCGGTCACCGGCAAATTTTTACCGCAAAACAAACTTTGTTTTAATTACCGCTGTTAATAAATAATAATATTTTTAAAACATATTTGAAAAATGTGCCTGCGTGAAAAATAGTCCGGTCATAGCTGCAATTAAAATAGAATAAGCATTCTTTTACAAGAACGGGCTTGCGCGACTCTCAAATATTGTTGTTTCAATTCGGAAAAAATTCAGGGGTGATTTCTACACCAAAGGAAAAAATTTTAGTGGAACCAATTTCAGAAAAAAAGTATTTTTTAAGACCACCCAAATATATAATTTGACTAAATTTGATGTATAAATTTTATTTTATAAAACCTGTGCTATCTGGAATATGATTGTGCAAAGAATTAAGAGGCTGCACATAAAGAATGGTAAAATTGCAATCATAAAAAATGACTCAATCTGCTTCACAAGCCTCAAAATCCGGACATGGTGTTCAACAAATTCCTTGATCAATTTTTCGTCTGCACTGGTGTTTTCTAATCTGAATGCAAATAAATCAAATTGCCCGATGGTCAGAAGCAAGAATCCATAAACCGTTGTGTCCAAAGTGATGTTTATAAGAATAGAAAAAGTATTGAGCAGAGATTGAAAAACATAAGTAATAACAAATACAGTTGGTTTCGTCACCTCGAAAGGATAATATAATTTAAAAGGAAGTTGAACACCTTCTCCCCATTTCAATAAAGGTGTTAACACTATCGAAATACCACACAAGAGAAGAACTGATGTAATATATTTGCAAATCAGTTGAGATTTGTTGAGATATTTGTCCAAAATAATAAATTCTTCAGTTGTCCTTGGTTTGAATGAGCTCTCTTGAAAGTTACTTAGCATCTCTCGCATTGCACTTTCCTTTCTAATGAAATTCAACACCTTCCAACAAAAGACAGTGTATGTAAGAGAAGGATATATTTCGACAAAATTTTCAAGGCTTTCACAAGTGAGGAAGAATTGTATAATTTCTGACAATGTGAAAGCATGAATCAGAGTTAAAACTACTGTTCGGTAGAATTTTCTTTTGAAAGAAAATTTAATACTGCTTTCTTCCCAAAGACCACAGAACCACAATGCTGCGAATTGTCGTGGTAGAGTATCCATGGAAGGTAGTACTTAAATGTGTATTTTTGGTTTATCGATATGCTAATATGTACTCTATGTAGAAAGCCTCTAATCTGCTGGTACCATTTATTGCTTGTACCATTAATTTGCTGGTACCATTGGAAACGTTATCGAAATGTACCATGTAATCTGGATCAAAGAACCGATGTGCGTTTCCTTGTGGATAAATTTGGAATTCCGGGTAGAAATATGACTACAGATTGGTGATGCACAATTATTCGATCCATTATTCTAAAATATTCATAGAGGTATAGCTTTGCAAAGGATGCATTACTCAAGTCTACAATTAACTGTCTTCCAGAAATTGTAATGTCTGTTTCGTCTATAATTGTATGAGTATAACCGCTCATACGTGTATTTATCCCAAAGCATAGGATAAGATACATAAATGTTTCGCGATTTTCGGAAATTTACTTACAATTTGAAACATTGAGTTATTAACGTTCTGGTATATGTATGCGGATAAGATTGATATTGAAAAAGGTAAAAATTCTACATTTATATTATGTTTAGTTTCGTGTTTGACACGTTAAACGTTGAAACAATTGGTAAAGTAACCTCACGTAGTTTAGTGTTTTAGGTGAATATTCAAACCAACGCTCAGAAAACGATTTAATCGAATCAGCACAATTTTTCTTGGTTCAATCAAGGTGTATGGTTATTATATGGACAACAAAATATTTGGTTGAACCAGCCACATTTGTTGGTTGTTTGAATCAAATCCTTTGGTAGATGGAGTGTTTATTTGATTCGGACAAAAAATTCCGTTGGGTCAATCAAATATTTTGTTGAATCAACCAACATTTCTTTCAGACAACCAAATTTTCACGTATATCCAAGAAAACAGTTTTTTTTTGGCTGAATTTGAACCAACAACCTTATCATGACATGTAAGGAGCTCTACCAATTCAGCTAAACCAACAATGAAAATTGTAGAACTTGTATTTCATGAGCTTAGTGGAAATTCGTATTTTAAGTACTCTAAGATAATTTTTCAACTAAAATGATGACCCTTCAACTAAGTGAGTTAATTTTTAACAAAGTAGCTCATTTTTAAACCAAGTAGTGGAATTTTCAACTAAAGAAGTTCAATTTTCAACCAAAAAGATTAATTTTCAACAACAAAAATAAGGTTCATAATGAGCGAGTTCTATGGCGAGCCTATGGCGTGCGACTTTTGGTACTTGCGCTTTGCGCTCGATCATATATTTATCTGGCGCTTCGCGCTCGATTATGTATTGACCTTGCGTTACGCGTTCGGTTTTTGTATTTCTCCTATATTTGTGTAAAGACTATTTAAAATTAAAGGTCAAAGCATCGACAACTGTAATTTGGTGATTGTCAATTCTCTTTTGTTAAAGCTCCTTCGGCTTTAACGAACACATTCTCATCACGTATCTCGTGCTTTGCACTCGATTTTGTCCGAAATGCAAACTTTTCTACATTATGTTCAACACTATTTTATCAAACATACGTATTTTCATTATCTTGTTTTTATAATTAAAACGAAAGTGCACATCCTATACAGAAAAGGTTCTTATTATACATTTTACTGCAACTCGTCTCGTTTTTCCAAAAACTTAATTTTGTTATTTTTATTCTTATTTTTTACGATTTAAAAAAAAATCTACTCGCCCTTTCTAAAAATTATAAATAACGAAATCGTAGATCCTCTTTAAGTTAGTTTTTACGAATAAAAGAAAAACTAAGCTAAAAAAAAGCTAAGAAAAACTGAAAACTAAAAAGTGATTGACAAATTTTTAGATCTTTTTTGGGTGCACAATTTTTGCCTTCTTATCTTTTTTCGTATCTTGCATAGTTCAACCGAAAAATGGAATTTTTCATTTTTCATTATTTTTTGTGCGATCAAATTCTGAATTTTTTATTTTTCGCAAAAATTAAAAAAGTTGTTATGATAATCTTGTAGTACTCTCAAAATCAACGTTTTTCTTCTTCTGACTTTTTTTTCATATCGTGCGTTGTTCCGCTTAAAATGTTCATTTTCGTTTGTTTTTTTTTTATTTTGAAAATGCTATAACTCTGATAATTTTATTTTTATCGAAAAATGTCATATGGATAAATTGTTCGAGTTTCCGAGTAATATGAATAGCAGTGCATAGAATTTTTAAATCTTAGAAAAAAATGGTCCCAAAAATTTTCAAAATGCTCTCACTTTTTGAATTTTGATTCGAAATAGCTGGTTAACGAATTTGTTCTTTCTTTTTAGGCCTTAAAAAAGTGTGCCAATGCACAATCCAATCTGATTTTTTTTTTTGAAAGTTATCGTGCCTACAGACTACAGACAGACAGACAGACGCCTTCGTAAAAATCGTTTTTTCTGACTCAGGGGGTCTCAAAACGTGAAGATTTGATGAAAACCGACTATGTCAAATTTCACATAAAACCAATACCTTCTCATTATGATGAGAATGTAAACAAGTTTGTTATTATACATTCTATTTCAACCTGTGTATTTTTTCCATAAAATTAATTTGTTTACTTTCAATGTTATTTTTTACGATTTATACCAAAAATCGCATCCTAGCGTAAAATGGTTCCAAGCAAATTTGCAGATATAATTTAGGCGAAAAATTTTGTTGAATAAAATGTTATTGTAGCTTGTGTCGTTTTTCAAAAAAGTTAATTTTTTTATTTTTAACATATTTTTATAACAAGATTTTATAACAAAACCTGTACACCTTTTTTCGTTAAACAACCTCTGTCATTTCATTTATTTCGTCTGTTTTGTGTCGTTTTTCGAAAAATTTAATTTTTAATCTTATTTTTTACGATTAAAAAAAATCTACTAGTCCTATCTGAAAATGATTAGGAACAAATTTGTGAAAAATTTCGTTGAAAATTTTTAGTCTATTAATTTTTGTTCGTGACTTGTGTCGTTTTGCAACAAATTTAATTTTTGTATATTTAATGTTATTTTTTACGATTCAACAAAAAAACTACGCGTCCTATCAAAAAATTATTTATAACAAATTTGTAGGTTTGTTTTTGATGAGCAATTTTTGTCTGTTTATTTTTTGCATAGCTTGTGTCGTTTGTCCAAAAATTGAATATTTTTATTTTTAATTTCGTTTTTGACAAATAAAATGAAAACTACGTGTTCCATCAAAAAGTTCGTAACAAATTTATGGATCCTTTTTTGGTACATAATTTTTGTTGATTCATCTTTTTTCGTACCTTGCATAGTTTGACCACAACATTGAATTTTTTATTTTTCATTATTTTTTGTGCAGTGAAAATTTGAATTTTCAATTTTTCGAAAAAATTCAAGAAGTTGTTGTGATAATCTTGTACGGCCTTCAAACAGCAATGTTATAGAAGTCAGGAAAAAGTCAGGAAATCAGAAAAAAAAATCTTGCAAAAGTCAGAGAATTTATATAATTTTAAATAATAAATAATAATAATAATATATATTACTTTTTTTTTGCAAATTCTTTCTCCTGAAGATTATCTTTTTAGCTATAAAATTTATTATTTGTTTGAAAATTTGAAAGTTTTGTTGAACGGTCATTCTTTTTGGTTAAAAATTCCACTATTTCATACCAAATTTACTTGTTTAAAATTCATATTTTGGTGTTAAAAAGTCAACTGAAATCTTTCTTCGATGAAAATTCAACTATTTATTTGAAAATTGGATTACTTAATTTAAAAATTCATCTGTTTTAGTAGAAATTTCATCTTTCTTGATAATTTAAAGTGGAAAAGTCATTCTTTTTGGTTAAAAATTCAACTGTTTTGTTGAAAAATTCGTCTTTTTGGGTTGAAAAATCAAGTATATTGGTAAAAAATTGTCTTTTTGTTAAAAACTCATATTTTATTGTTGAATAGCCGAACTAAAATCTTTTTTTGATGAAAATTCAATTTTTTTTAAATTTGATTTAAAAGTTCATCTGTCTTGGTAGCAATTCCACTCTTCTTGGATAAAAATGCAACTAGTTGCTTGAAGATTATATAATTTTGTTAAAAAGTAATTCTTGTTGGTTAAAAATTCAACTGTTTTGATGAAAATTCAAGTATCTTCAAAGAAAATTTACTTCTTATTTAAAACTCACATTTCAATGTTGAAAAGTAAAATTAAAATCTTTTTTTGATAAAAATGCAACCGTTTGTTTTAAAATTAATCTTGTTTGCTTGAGGATTCAACTATTTTATTTTTAAATTTTGGTTAAACGACTTTCTTGAAAAATCACTTTTTCGTTCAAGATTCATTATTTATAGTTATAAATTCATCTCTTTGGTAGAAAGTTGAACTATTTTTTTGAAAATTGATCTTTTCTAACTGAAAATTCCACTGCGTGGGTACAGGCTGAACTACTTTGTTAAATTTTTTTTTGGAAGGATGGTTTATCTCTTTGGTTGCAAATTGACCTACTTTTGTTGAAAATTAATTTTTTTGCTCAAAATTCACATTTTCTGATTGAAAATTCAATTTTCACATAGAAGACTCGTCTTTTGGCTTGAAAATTCAACAGTTTAGGTAAACATTTTTCTTCGTGACTGAAAAATCTTTATTTTTTGAAAATTCATCTTTGCGATTTTAAAATTCATTTTTCAAACGAAATTTCATATTTTTTGGTTGAAATATCAACTATTGCACTTTTTTGTTGAAAATTCAACGATTTTCTGGATAACTCAATTATTTTGTTGAAAATTTTATTATTTTGTTGCAAATTTAAATATTTTGTTCAAAATGCAAGTATTTTGTTAAAAAATCATGTTATATGGTAGAAAAGTAATTTTTGGTTAAAAATAAATAAATAAATTTGAAAATTTGAAATGTGTATAAAAGACCTTGAGTTAAAAATATTACTAGAATAAAATGCTGCTATTTGAATGTTAATGATTAGGGAAAATAAAAAATTGGTCAAGGAAAAATCAGAGAATTTTGAAAATGAATTTTCACCCTGCAAAAGCATTATCTTAAATACAAAAAACTGTCATTAGTCCCATATCTTATTAATTCCGGATTCCATAAATTACCTACCGGAACAGGGGGGGGGGGGGCTAGAAATATTTTGTTAAGGTTCCGTTACATGATTTAAGTACGGACCCCAACATCCGGGATTATAATTAATTATAAGTAGTAGTTATGTTTTTAGGTATAGTAATTAGAGAGAAACATGTAAAACTTATTAGTTTTACGTTATAAGAGATTTCTTAAGGTTAAGTTAGAATATCATGTGATATTTTCAACCGGGAAAATTAAATCATTCTGCAAAAACTAAGGTAGAATTGTAAATTACTTTTAGATTTTAATTTGTCAAATCTGGTTATGGTATATTGTGCTTATAAGCTTTCGATATATGTTTTGAAGTTTACTGAATTTTTATCTATTTTTGTATAAATCATTTCTAAAGTTCATATTTTATCAAGAATTTGTTCCGTGCTTGAAATTTTAACACTTTTGATATTGAAATTGAAATTGTGAGAGTGTGCACATTGAACAAGCGTGTTTAGCTATAGCTGTTTTTTTTCTATAGATTTCTTATGTTCTTTGATTCTAATTTTTAAGCGTCTACAAGTTTGTCCTATATCATATAACAATCTAAACATGATATTTTATCAATAATATTTACTTTATCTGATTTATTATGCCTTAAACATAATGAAGTAAATTCATATAAGAATGTGTTATTTTTGTCATACGGTCCAGTAAAAATAATAGTGGATTCAGTTGTCAAGAATCATTCTTTATTCGTCAATTTTATTTAAACCAACGTACGTTTTGACCTTGTTGCAGGCCTTCTTCAAGGTAATACATAACCTAAATTAAGATAATATACGTAGATGTAATAAACTGAGAAACATTTATAATGAACAAAAAAATTGTAAACAAAAAAATATTTTAAATTTGCCTCTAGTGATATTTATTAAATCATCCAAGACATTTCAATTTTCCGAGACAACTTATAGGAAATTGGATACGCACCAATAGAACTTTAGTTAATCTGAAGGAGCAACGTACTTTCTTAATCAGATGTAGAAAAGAAACTCTGATTCCAGCACATATTCAACATCAGACAAACAAATGTAATATACATAATTTAAATTATAAATTAATTCCAAAATTTGAAAAATCTAAGTTAATTTTTCAGAAAAAATGTTTAAATTATGAAATCAATAATTTATTTAGAAACATAAAAGATTTAGGAACTTTTTTCAACTTGCAAGATTTGAGTCTTAATAAATTGAAATATGAAAAAAGAAATAAATGTATAAAAAAGTATGATTTATTAAAAGAAAGAAATTTAGAGTCAAAAGTATCATATTCAGATTTCAGATTACAAAAATGTTTCAAAAATTTATCAAATATACAAATACCAAATGAAATTGCAGAAATTTCAGCATTGGGAAACAAACATGGTATTCCATTTAATGTTAACAAAATACCGACAAGTAACATCATAGCCAATATTGAAAAGTGCATCAAAAATATAGATAATGACGAGCTAAAATTAAATATTAGAAAAACTACTACTCAAATAATTATCAAATCATAATTTTATAAATAAATTTAATAATATAAATAAAATTGATGAACCTATTGAAAAATTTCAAAATAAACGTAAAGATTTAATACTATTGAAAGCTGATAAAGGTAATGTAACTGTAGCTGCAAATCGAAATTATTATATAACAACTGTAGAAAATTTATTAAAAAATGACAGTTTATACAAAAATATCAACTTGGCATAAAAATTAAAAACACATAACGGTACAGTATTGTCTCCAAAGCATATGCTCTCCCAAAAGTCCATAAGCAAGACTTAAAATGGCGGCTGATTGTTTCCGCAGTAGGTTCTCCAACTTATAATTTAGCAAAATACATATACAATTGTTTAAAACCAATTTCAGGTAAAACTAAAGCGTTTGTAAAAAATAGTTGGGATTTACAAAAAGAACTTAAAAACATTAAACTTCCCGATTCATATTCTATAGTTCCACTGGATGTAGTATCTATCCTTAATATAAAATCTCTAAACGATATTGTCGTTTTCGATTCTGACGATTTTCGAGAGTAACACGGTGGTAAGGTTTGCTTGCTGTAGGCCGCTCATATTCAACAGTAGTGTGTGTCTGTGTGTGGTGCCGCATTTGAAATCAGTGATGCCAAAGATATTTTACCTAGATGCGGCAAGGGTCTAGTTAGGCCACATGTCACGAGGGCGGCGCTACCGTCACTTTTGTGGCTTCGGCTTTATTCGGTACTTTTCGGCTAAATTCGGCATTGCCGCTTCGTTTAAAGGGATTGTTTCGACCACATACCGCAAGGCGGCGCAATAAACGTCGAGCGGGAATTTAAAATTTTTGCATTATTATGAATTATTTATGTATATTAAAGGACGGAAACGGACTTTTTCCTATTTTGAAATATTTTTAGTACAGATAATTTACTCTTATGACTGAAAAAGAAAAAAATATCCTATAATATAGGACGTAATAAAAAATTAAGAAGTCATTGAATATGATAATGAATTCAGCATTTTAGTAATTACAAACCTATAAATGATAGGACAATTTTACCATTGGACAATAACTTGCACATCTTTTCATTTTCCTCATTAAATATTAGAATTATAATTAGTATATAAAGTATGATGAATAATAAAAAATAATTCAAAATTAGATGCCGAGTACACAAATGAACGTAAAAAAATTTCGAAAATACAAAGTGACGAATAATAAAATTTTAGGGCTTTAATATAACGATACAAGATTTTTAATTGTCGAAAAATGAAAATCCCCAATTTAAAAATATCCGAAATTATAATTTAACGAATTATATAATTTTTGAATTATACCATTTTTAATTATGCAATTAACGAAATATTAAATTCCCATACAATTTGCAAATTTTCGAAATTTAAGATTTGACGAAAATAAACAATTAGTTATTAAAGATATATTAAATAATTATTATTTATTTTTGTCAATATTAAATTTCGGGAATTAAAAAATGTGCAGAATTTAATAATTGGACAATTATATAGTTCCGTAAATTTTAATTTTGGATATTATTGAGATTTTTAGTTTTGCGGTAAATTTAAAAACCTGTCATTTTAAAATTCAGAGATTTCATAATTCATGAAATTATATATTTCGGAACCCGTTAATTTGTGTATTTATTATCTCTTCACTTTTTATCAGTCCCTACATAAATAATTAATTTAATAAATTAGGATTTATCGTTAGTTTTCGCACAAATCCTTATAAAGGTTTTCAAAGATTATTGGGAAGAAAAAATTATAACGTCAGTGGAGATGTTTAAGAAAAAAGTATTTTTTGAAGCAGGTACGTATTGAAATTTTATTTTTAATTTCTAAACTTTTTTCTTTTTTTCTGGTTATCGATCTTTCTTGCGCGAATTTACTTACATAATTATTTACAATAAATTCTATAATTTGTTATTACAATTGTAATTAAACTATTCAGCGATTTCATAATAAAGTTTTGTATTCAAAACTAAAATGTTGTATTAGTAAAAATTTAATTTTGACATTTGATTCCCTTCACTTTAATTCCATTTTTACTTATGATGTTTCCTTCAATATTCTATTTAAAATTGTACAAATAGACATGTCTATTTGTAATTCTATATTGAAGAATTTCAGTTTGGTTAGAAAATACTTAAAATTAAAAGTTTTGAACATTGAAAAGTTGAACAGCCGGGAATTTTTTTCTTAGGGTGACTTTTTACGAAGAAAAATTACAAAATCAAAAAAAAAATAATAAATTTACATTACATTACATACATTTGGAGAAGAATAATTATGAAATACTCTTTTCAATCTTTTTTTGGTTGGAAAATTAATTTGAAAATAAAAAAAAACGTTGCAAAAAATGCAGTCGGTAGGAGTTATAATTTTTTAGAAATAATTTTTTGAATTTTGAACTTTGCTCTGTGAAAAGAAACTCTTAGATTTCAGCAAGCACTCTGAAAATATTTAAAACAATTTTCCACGATTTTTATGATTTTTATTTAAAGTTAATCCAAAGAAATAAAATTTTAATTTGCAGTAAAATATTGAAGCACGTAAAAAATATAAGAAAAAATAAATTTTAAATAGAAAAATTGATGAAAAATAAAAGTACCAAATAATAAATGCCCGAATTTTAATATTTCAGAAATCCAAATTTATCGAATTCTATAATGTCAAAATTATTCAATTAACGAATTATTAAACTAACTTACATTTTTTAATTTGCGAAATTTAAATTTCAATAATTAGTAAATTAATGATTAAATATTTAAAATAATTATAAATTATTTTATCAATCCCGATGTGCTAGATACTTCAAAGATTTTGATTTCTGAATCTTAATTATTTAGGAAATTTAATAATTTGTTACTTTTATAATTCGTTTATTATATAAATTGAAAATTATATAATTCAATTTTGGATTCTGGAAATTTTAAAATTTAAGAATTTATAATTCGATATTTATATTCTTCGTCAATTTATCTATTCGGTATTTTCGGTTATTCCCTTAATGTGAAACAGTTCCAAATAAAAAAGTCAATTTTAAAAAGGTTTCAATTCGGAAGTAGTTTTTTTAAATTTAAATTACTTTAAGTGCCACTTTTTTCAAAACACGTTTTATTGGCTTAAAAATTCTCTAAAATTCCACCGCACATTTTGATAAAAAATTTAAACTTTGAAATTGTTTAAACAAATTGTTTAAAAATGCGAGATACGGAAAAACTAATAGCGCCATTCGATTCTTCGGAAAAAATTATATAAAGTCCATGCATTGGACAATTTTTTTTCCACCCAACTTGTTATGCAGTATAAATACAAATTCTATAACATTTAATTGTTTATTTATACTCCTTCACCAATCTGCATAAAAAATTGCGAAATGCATATATAATTGATGTAATTTCTTCCGTAGAATCGAATGGCACTATTATTTTTTCCGAATTTCGCTTGTTAAACAATTTGTTTAAACAAAAATTGTTTAAACAATTTAAAAATAAATTTTTTCATTAAAAGTCTTCTGTTAGTTTTCATGCTATTAGAAATTCAGCCTGAAAAAAACAATAAAAAAATTCAAATTCCGATGAACTTACACGGTTTTGACCGCAGTCGACTTTTGACGCTATGTATCTCGAAAAGTATTAACTTTTTACCAATTTTGTTTATTGAGATCTGTAGAGCTCGATCAAATCTCGAATGTACTTCCTCACTTTTTTTTTAAGAATTCAATTTTTGAGAAGGTTTTTTCTCTCTCCTGAAAAATTTATCTCAATGGATCTTCAAGCTTTTGTCGCGACACCCTTCAATTGCAAAAATTACGCTTCAATTTTAATTAAAATTATATTAAATTAAACATTTCTGGTAAATAATCTATATATGATCTACGTAAATTTAATATTTTACTGCAGTATAAAATTCCATTTATTTGTATCCATTGATCATCTAAATCTTCTGCTCACTCACGAAGTACATAATTCAAGTCATAGTACACTCCGCGCTCCCTTATACGACGAGCTCGGGACCGAAAACGTTCCCTTATACGACGGCGCAAGGGGAACCCTTCCACTTGCAATACCAACAATCTCACGTGGTCTTGTGCATGCGCGTTGAATCCTGCGTCACTGACAGCTGACTATATCATATTCACGCGCGAGACTATTTGCTTCCCGCGCGAGCTTTGAGCGGAAGAGTGGGGATGGTGGAGAACGACCTTTCCGTCGTATAGGGGAGCGGCAACTGGTCGTATAATGGAGCGGACGTATAGGGGAATGTCGTATAAGGGAGCGCGGAGTGTACTTCCTGGCAAAGGATATTCGTGGGCTCACTCATTCTCATCATTGACGGTGACTCATTCACGCGCTTTGACGCGGTTGCTATGGAAACAATGAAAAGTTGTAGAGGGCAGCACCTCGATATAGGCGAAAAATAGTTAGCTATATATTTTCGGCGTCCCCACTCCTGACCCTTGCCGCATCTAGGTAAAATATCTTTGGTGATGCTAACTGAGTCGCCTTTATATGCGCATGTTTGAATTGTAATATAGTTGATTGGCTGTAGTACGCGCCCGTATTTGAATTCCCAATGAGGACGCGAACTAGAACCAATAAGCGCCATTCTATCGAAGCATGCGCATGTCAAGGTGGTCTTTTCGGGATCACTTAGTTCGAGTTCGATAATAATACGTCACGTGTTTTTTCGTATTTGGTAATGCGCGGCTCAGTGTTGCCAACCGTTTCACGGTAAAGTCTGTAAAAGAAGTAATGAACCATAACCTCAATTGTGATGGTAGTCTGTTTTTAAACTGTTTACGCAAACAAGAAATTTTCAAATTAATCATTTTTACGCTCTGTAACTGTGATTTCTATCATGATTTAATTATATTTATCATATTAAATATCATTTGTGAAACTCGTGTACGTTTCAGTTCTACTTTACCTATAGGATTGAAATCTCCATTTCCTTATAGTGACACATTCGAATAATTTTTTTTTTTTTCGGTTTGAATAGAAGTATGTCAGAGATCTGTGTATGTTTACAGATCAAAAATTTTATAATTTAAGAAGATGTTCAAATTAAGAATTTTTAAGCTCTCAATGAGCACTGCTATTAAAAAAAACACCGATACTTTAAGAAATTGATTTTGATAATTTGAAGGGATTTTAAAGAAGTTCAAAGACTATAAGGTATTTTTTTTATCCAAAAGGAATTTTTAAGATCTTCAAACAATTGCAAGGAATTTCAAAAGATTTCAAAGAATTCGGAATATTTTTACTTATTATAAAATATTTTAAAGAATTTTTTATTGATTTCACTAACTTAATAGGGTTTCAGAGGATTTAAAAAATTTCAATTGATTCTAAAAGATTTAAAATTGGTATATTGTGGGAAAATATTTCAAAGAATTTCAGTAGATTCCGAAGAATTTTTTATTTATTTTGATAATTTGAAGAAATTAAAAAAAAAGACTGGGAATATTTTAGGGCATTTGAAAAGAATCCAAAACATTTGAAAGAAATGTCAATAATTTCAATGAATGCCAACAGATTTTAAAGGGTTTGAAATATTTTAGGATATTTTAACAGATTTCAAGGAATTTTCAACCGATTTTAGTAATTTAATTGATTCAAAAGGATTTTTTAAGGAATTTTTCAAGATTGGGAATATTTTAGGGTATTTCAAAAGAATCCAAGGTATTTTCAAGAGATTTAAACAATTTGAAGGGATTTCAAAAATATGTAAAGAATTTGGAAACTTTTAGAGGTTTCTTGAAGATTCCAAGGATTTTTCATTTGATTTCAGTACTTTAATTGATTTCAGAGGATTTGCAATATTCTGGAGTAATTTAAAAGATTCCAAGGAATTTTTTGTTTATTTTGATAATTTGAAGGAATTTGAAAAAAAAAAGACTGGGAATATTTTAGGGCATTTGAAAAGAATCCAAAGCATTTGAGAGAGATGTCAATAATTTCAATGAATGCCAACAGATTTTAAAGGAGTTGAAATATTTTAGGATATTTTAACAGACTCCAAAGCATTTCCAAGAGATTTCAATAATTTTGAGGAATTTAAAAAAATGGTAAAGGATTTGAGAACTTTAAGAGTATTTTAAAAGATGTCAAGACATTTTCGTAAGCTTTAAAAAGTTTCAAGTGATTTTTAAAGATTTAAAGGATTTCAATAATTTGAAAGAGTTTCAAAGGATTGGAAATCATTTATGGTGCTTTTAAAAATTGCAAGGGATTTTGAAGAGTTAAAAAAATTTCATTGAGTTCTAAAATATTGTGAAGGATTTTAAATATCTTAGGGTATTTTGGAAGATCCTATGAATTTTTGAATTGATTTCAGTAATTTAATGTTACTCATAGGATTTGAATTATTTTATGGTATTTTAGAAGATCTAAAGCATTTTCAAGAGCTTTAAAATGTTTCAATGGATTTCCAAAGGTTTGAAAGGATTTGATAACTTTAACAGTATTTCAAAAGATTCTAAGGAATGTGCAATTGGTTTCAGAGGATTTGAAATATTTTAGAGTATTTGAAAAGATTCTAAAGCATTTTCAAGAGATTTGACAAAATTTGCATGGGGTATTGTATCGAAGAGTTTTCTAAAATTTCGAAAATATAGATCGATTTAATAGGACCTATGCCAGGTTTTAGGGTATATCAAAAGATTTCAAGCAATTTTGAATTTATTTCGGTAACCTAATAGGATTTGAAATGATTTAAAATATTATAAACTATTTTTAAAGACTTTAATGCACTTTCAAGATATTATTAATTTTTTATGGAATTTTAAAGGCTTTGAATGACTTTAAGAGGAATGGACAAATTTTTCTGAGAGTTTAAAGAATTTGTTTACAACTTTGGAATATATAAATCTATTTCATAGGACTTGCGAGGTTTCAATATATTTTAGAATATTTAAATGAATTTTATGCGATTTCCGAAGATTTCAATGATTTTCATGGATTTTAAAAGCTCCCACGGTATTTCCAAAAATTTTCCAGGATTCAAGAAAATACTTTAAAATGTCATATAATTTCACGGGATTCTATAATATTTCACTGTACTTTAAGAAATTCATTAACAAGAAGTGAGGGGTTTTTTAGGTTTTCACAGATTTGTAGAGATTTTCAAATATATTTTGCAATTAATTTGAATTCACCCTGAATTGTTACTCATTCATTCAGAATTATTTTATTATGTCTTTCGAATTTTGTTGATTTACCTGAATTCTTTTGAATTAAATCAATAATTCTATTCTGTTCAATGGATATTTTTTTCAGTTTGTGTTTAATTCGTCTTGAAGTGTTTTAACCTCATTTTGAATTCTTCAACATTCAATAAAATTCTTTTGAATTCCCTTGTATTTTTCCAAAATCATTTTAAAATTACTAAAATCAATTACATTTTTTGGAGTTTTAAATTTTTTCCAATTTATTTCCATGTTTTAAATTTTAACTTTAATTCTTTGAAGTTTTATGAATTGAATTTTTCGAAATGCTTTCAAATCCAAAAGAACATCAGTCACACTATTGATGCACATATTTACTTTAAGTCACTTTTTGGATTAGAAATGAGTCTTGCTGCAAAAAACGTCGAATTAAAAATGATTGCTGCGCACTCCCGAGATATTCTCTGGACATCTGCTTTTAGACAACTTAGCATTCAAAATACAATACTTTCGAATAATTTTCAATCCGACGTTTTTCGTAGGGCAGTTTCTCTGCTTTTTTCGGTTTGAATAGGTCACTATTCTTAAATAAATTAGGCTGTAGCCGCCCTTACAATAATAAACTACAAATTCAGGCCTCGGGCTCAAAACACACTATTGACACTATTTGACACTTTTTTCAAGCGATGACGCTGTTTTTCTACTATGTATTTTGAAAAAAAGACACTAAAGACACTATTTTCCAATTAAAAACACGAATTTATCAACCACTATAGATTTTTTGAAGAATAAAAAATTGACAGATTTTCGCAGAAGGAAAAAAAATATATTGTTTGAAAAGTTTTTGTTTAATTTAGTTTTTAATAAGAAAGATACTGTAACGTTTATAAAGGCCTGGAAAGTTCTATCGACAGGATAATTTTCTTCTTATAATAAAAGAATTTAATCATTTTGACGTAAACAACAGATACGATAAAAATGTTCACACAAAAATGTTCATTTAAGAAAAAGTTATACTAAAATACATTTTACTTTTTCGTAATAACGTGCATCATTTATGATAAAAATTAAAAAATTAATTTTTCTTGAAAAAAATTCACCACATCTCTCAATGCATAATAAAATATTAGTGGCGAATGGATTACTATAGAGTATAAATAGCAATAATTGCGGAGCAAATAGACAATTTAAAAATTTGTTATCATATTTCTTGAAAACTGAAAGATTGGTAATTACTGCCACTATTCTATGTATCATTCATTTTTTTAAACTTTGTAAAGCTTATATAATAATGAAAATTAATATTATTCGCAGTATTTATCAATTTGAAATTTATATGCTCATATACATGTTAAAACGAATAATTCACAATTTATTTTATAAATAACATTTGTTTTAATTTATAAAATAAAAAATGCATTCCGCCAATATAATTTATAAATAAGTTAAGTGTTAAACAAATTTAAGAGCCGATTATAATAAATTGAATTATAATTATATTCACAATTTTTTCAAGATGATAACGGTGACAGAATTTACCTACAAATAAATTATGAGAAATCCATTACTCCTTTAGCTTCAACATCATCCTGTAGTGCCTTATAATTATTTTTTACGAATATTTTGTAACATTAATTAAATATAAATAACATAGAAAAAATAAGTATTTGGTTTATGCTTTTTCATAACAAAAATTAGTAGGCGCGCGCCTTGGCGCGCGCACGACTACTAGTGTATGATAATATTCCATTAGACCTTGCATTAGATTGTATTGAAGAAAACTTAAATTTAAACCATAATTTAACAAGAATCTCCAAAAATGAATTTTTAATTGCCACTAAAACAGTATTAAACAAAACAGTTTTCTCTTTTAATAATAAATTTTTCAAACAAATATCAGGTTATGGGCTCTCCATTATCCCCTATTGTTTCAAATTTAGGCATGGAAGATGTAGAAAGAAGGGCTCTAAATAACTCAACTTTTACTCCTATTCTTTACAAACGATACGTGGACGATATCCTAGCAATCGTTCCTACTGAAAAAATAGATTAACTCCTTAACACTTTCACCAATATGGAAAATTCAATTAAATTCACTATTGAAAAAGAAGTTAATAATTCTATTGCTTATCTAGATTTATTAATTATAAAAACTCCAGAAGGTAATTTAACTTCAAATTGGTATAAAAAAATATCTTGGTCAGGACGTTATTTGAATTATAACTCCCATCATTTATTTTCTCAAAAAGTTGGTCTAATAAAAGGTCTTATTGATAGATGTGTAAAATTAAGCGATATTAAATTCCGTAAAGAAAATTTAGATCAACTAAAAATTACTCTCATGCAAAATAATTACCCACTTCAATTAATAAATGAAATCATCAAAGAAAGAATCCATGACATTTATAATAATTCATCTAAAAATACAAAATGGAATGAAAATTACAATAAATCTGAACTAAAAGTTTCGTTACCATATGTTGAAGGTCCTTCGGAATGTCTTAGAGGTTCTTTAAAAAAATACAATATTAATGTTTATTTCACCAACAACCACACACTTAATAAATTTCCTTTTTTTAAAAATAAAGATAAAGAAAATAACGAAAACTCATCTTGTATTGTATATATGATAAATTGTAAATGTTGCAATAAAATTTATATTGGTGAGACTGGCAGGACACTAAAAACTCGCATTTATGAACATAAACGAGATTGTGAATTAGGCAATCAAAACACTGGTTTGTCAAAACATGCATGGAAATACAATCATTATTTTGATTTTGACATTAAAAATATCAACATTTTAGCTCGTGAAAACAATACACACAAACGAAGAATTCTAGAGTCCATTTTTATAAATAAATTCATTAAAAATTCAATCAATTTAAAAACCGAAATTTTAAATATAAATAAAATTTATCAAAACATTTTATAACCAATTTATATACAAACTTTAAAAAACAAAAATGTTATATCAATTGTTAAATCCAATTTACTTTGGCGCACTTTTCATTTGACTCTCTATTTTAATATACGCTTTTCTTAATTACTCATGAAAATATGACTTCATGCATAATGTATTTTGTTAGTCCATGTTTGTCCTTCCAAATCAAAACACCTGTTTCGTTCTATTTAACCAAAATGTAGTAAAATTACTATATTGGAGCCTCGAAAATTTGAGGTTTCAATTTTCAAATGTTTTAAAGGACACTATTTAAACTATGCTATTTGTAAATTTTAATGTTTCAACAATACAAAAAACAACTAATGTTGGTTCACTCCAAAAATATGTTGTTTCTCTTGGAAAATAACCAAAAATTGAAATGTCTTGGAGGATTTAATAAATATCACTACAGGTAAATTTGAAATATTTGTTTGTTTACAATTTTTTTGTTCATTATAAATGTTTTTCAGTTTATTACATCTACGTATATTATCTTAATTTAGGTTATGTATAATTATCTTGAAGAAGGCCTGCAACAAGGTCGAAACGTACGTTGGTTTAAATAAAATTGTCGAATAAAGCATGATTCTTGACAACTGTATCCACTATTATTTTTACTGGACCGTATGACCAAAATAACACATTCTTATATGAATTCACTTCATTATTGACAACGGTCGAAGAAAAATTTCACAGTGTGGATAATATTCCATTCACTGAACATAGATGCCTGAAACATTTTGAAAAAGAATTTTATTAAAAGTATTTTCATCAGGGAAAACAATTCTAATGTTGCTTTTTTATTGAAAATTCTAAAAAGAACTTCATCAAACCCATTAATGTATGACACTACAATAATCTTTTTTTTAGGTTAGAAGATCTGTAGTGGGATACCCATTTTTTAAGAAAATATTTTTAAAAATGCTTCAATTTCAATTATGAAATTTCGTATCTGATAATTTTATCGCTCTATCGACTAGGCCGAAAATAACATCCATTTTATTGTGATCTGACTGATGCATAACGAAATTAAGAAACCGGCCTGACCATATGGTTTTTCTATACTAATTAGAAACAATTTGGCAGAAATTTGCGAGACCAAAGGGAGGCCGAAAATTTTTTTCTAAAAGGCACCATTAAATTTACAGTAAAAATACTGTAGGCATAAACTGATGCTGCATTACAGGCTTTTTCCCAAAAAAGTCTGTTCTTTTAATTATTTTACATTTTTTATTGATGGAGTTTAGAATTAATTTTAGAGCTTTGTGTACATTGAAACTATGTCGAGAGAAACAATTGTGTGATCATTAGAAATGCTAATTTTATCAATTTTTTTTCTAAATCCTAACTGTCTTTGATGTGGTAATCAGTTTTGCCTACAAATTTTTTCTAGAGATTTAGCTAAGCGTTTAGATACGTTATGTAAAGGTGAGCCCGGAAAAGAAATCATACATCTTAGAACACAATATTGGCTTTATGTAATTTAGGTAAACCATAATTTTTTATTGGTCTAAATTGATTATTTTTATATTTTGCAGTTATTGTTTATTTATTTAATGACAGCTCACCACACAATACATATAATAATATAGCTATGTTACCTAAATTTCTAGCTGTGTTACCTAAATATCTAGCTGTTTTAGCTCATTTTGCCATCAAAATTATCCTTAAATAATTTTGAACTCCCAGTTGCTCAACCAATTTACTTATGAAAGTTGATTAAAAATACTAATTTAACACATAAACAGCAGAATATAAAGTGTCGAAAAAAAAATCTTAAACTGCATTCGGCAAATTTTGAAAATAATTATTCTTCCCTTCAAAAGTAATGTTAGATATTACCGGCTCCAGACGTTTTACTACTGGCACTTATATTTTCTCTTTATTAACTTAGGGCCCATATTTAAAAATAAAAGTTAAAATAGAGCGGAAAAAATTTGGGAAAATATTAATAAATATAAAAGGACAGTGTGTGGTAAAGCATAGAGTTGGGGAAGAACAAAAAGTTATTATTGGACTAACAAATATCGACCGGCAATCAAGCGATCTGCATTATCAACAGTGCCGACACCATGGATATATCAAATATCAATTTGTTTATTTGCACCAAACCAGCAAATATTATCAAGTGTAATTATTGCAACCGATGTTTGCATCATTTTCCTCAAGACATGTGAGCCAGAACCTCAAAAATGTTTCATGGGGAACATTGAAAATTGGTTACAGAGTTCTACAGCACGGTCGGTATTTTTGTGAATTTCCTTATTCATTACATTTTTTTCTTCAACATTTCGAACCAAATGTTGTATACAAACTTCCAAAAAATTTTTTTTTCTAAATTTCGTTCCAAATGTTGTATACAAACGTACATTATTGTTTCCTGAGGCTTTCCCCATAATTTCAACTCGATAACTCATTCGGCGTGGACGTGAGTTGTTGCAAAAAAAATTATCGATAATTTAGGTCACGTAACTCATGTATAACATGGCCTTAAGCCTCAACCAAAACAGACTAATTTTCAAACCGAAAAAAAAGGAATCTTACAAAAAAAAATTGAATTTGTAACCAAGAAAGATTTTTCAGTCAATAAAGAAAAAAAATGTCAGCCAAAATGTTAAGTTTTTAATCCAAAAAGACGATTTTCCTGCAAAACAGTTTAGTTTTCAACCCAGCAAAGAGATGAATTTCTAACAAAAAAGTTTAATTTTCAACACAAAAATATGAATTTCCTACCCAAATAATTGAATTTTCAACAAAAAAAGATAAATTATCAAACGAAAATGGAATACTTACATTTGCCGTTCAAAAATTTATTTTTATTGTATACCATTAAGCCATTTCCCTTTCAGGGCAGGCGTGACACTACCCGATTCGGGTAGTGTTTCTAGGTGGATAGTTTTCTTGTAGTTATAAATAACTACAAGTGTGGGCTCACCATACCCACGATGTGCCAACAGCACTCAGTATTCTTGAATGGTCACCCATCCAAGTACTAACCGCGTCCAACGCGGCTTAACTTCAGTGATCTGACGAGAACTGGGTAACAGTAAAACTTTCAACCAAAGAAATTAATTTTTTACTAAATTAATAAGTCTTCAACCACAAAAATGTATTTTTAACAAACAAAATTTGTTT
The DNA here is from genome assembly GCA_932195095.1 of Andricus curvator. Lineage (NCBI taxonomy): Eukaryota > Metazoa > Arthropoda > Insecta > Hymenoptera > Cynipidae > Andricus > Andricus curvator. Next base: position 170,965 of record CAKNYM010050753.1, read on the forward strand.
AACTAAACAGTTGAATGTTCAAACGAGAAGATGAATTACCTACCCAAAAATATTAATTTTTAACAAAATACGTGAATTTTCGCAAAAATATAAAAATTAAGGAATTTTCAAACAAAGAAATGAATGTTCAACCAAATAAAACGTAATTTTCATTAAAAACAGAAAAAATTTTCAGTCTATTATTAATTTGGAAGAAATTCGAGTAAGTCTAAGATATATTTAGAAGTTTTGAAAAGATTCCAAAATAATTTAAAACTTGAAAAGATTTCAAAACATTTAAAACAAAACGTAGATTTTTGAAGATTATGAACACAATATTTAGAAGCTTTCTATGCACTTTGAAGGGTTCCAAAATAATAATAAAATTATATCAAATTTCCTGGGATTTTTGATTTTAACAATGATTTTTTTAACAATTAATTTTAAAATATTCTTAAAAATTTATAAAATTTCAATAATAGAATCTGGAAGATTTTGAAGCAAATTTTTTAATTTTGCCGGATTTTAACAAAATTATAGGAAAAATTCGAGTTCCAAGATAATAACAAAAATTTGAATAAGATTCTTGAAAATTTTTTTAATGATTTTTGTCAAACAAAATTTAAAGATAATATTTAAAAAGATTTGAGAACAAATTTTGACGTGTAAATTAATCCAACTATTATATTTTTTTGGAAATTCCTTTTTTTTTTGGTTTGAAAATGAGTCTGTTTTTGTTGAGGCTTAAGTTAATAAGCAGAAATGCCAGTAGTAAAACGCTAGAAACAATAATTTATACATCGAAATTTGTTCTAAAATATTTTTTAATATTCGCTTCAAAATTTGTTTTAAAAAATCATTTTAAAAAATTTCCAGGAATCTAATGCAAATTTTGTTATTTATTATCTGGAAACTTGAATTTTTCCTACAATTTTTTGAAAATCCGGCAAAATCAAAAAAATTGCTTCAAAACCTTCAACATTCTATTTTGAAAATTTTTAAAAATATTTTTTAAACTTAATTTTTCAAAAAAGAATTCATTTTTAGTTTTCGTAGGAATTTTAATAATTTTATTTTTTTGAAACCTTTCAAAATGCTTAGAAATATTTCAAATGTTGTGTTCAGAATCTTCAAAAATGTACGTTTTGTTTTAAATGTTATGAAACCTTTCAAGTTTTAAATTATTTTGAAATATTTTTTAAATTTCTAAATACATCTTAAACTTACTCGAATTTTTTCCAAATTAATAAGTCACTAAACATTTCTTCAGTTTTTAATGAAAATCACTTTTTTTGGGTCGAAAATTAATTATTTTTGACTGAAAATTCAGTTATTCCATGTTTGGTTAAAAATTTATTTATTTGCTTGAAAATTCCTTAATTTTGAATAGTTTTGTGATAATTCTTGTATTTTATTACGAATTAATCTTTCTGGGTACAAAATTAATCTTTTCGGTTGAAAATTCAACTGTTGGTTAAACAAATTTTATTTGGTAAAAATTCATTTTTATGGTTGAAGACTCATTATTTTAGTGAAAAATTCATTTCTTTGGTAGAAGTTTTTACTGTTCTGTTGAAAATTCGTTTTTATTTAGTAAAAAATAAATGTTTTAACTGCAAATGTAACTATTCAATTTTTGCTTGATAATTGATCTGCATGAATTTTCGTCCAAAAAAGATACATTTTTAACCAAAACTAGAATAGTTAAATTTTCTGTTTACAAAAACTAATTTTTAACAAAAAAACGCAAATTTTCAACAAAATAGTTAAATTTTCAACTGGAATAGTTAAATTTTTAGTTCGAAAAATTGATTTCCAACAAGGTCGTTAAATTTTCAATCGGAGATGAATTTTCAATTAAAATGATGAATCTTCAACTGGAATTGTTGAATTTTATACCAAAAAGGTACAAAAAATTTCCACCAAATATTTCAATTTTTAAATGAAAAAGATCAATTATGAATCAAACAGTTCAATTTTCGTCCAAAAAAGATACATTTTTAACCAAAAATAGAATATTTAAATTTTCAGTTTACATAAGAACTAATTTCTAGCAAAAAAAAAAAAAATTTTCAACAAAATAGTTAAATTTTCAACAAATTAGTTAAATTTTCAACTGGAATAATTAAATTTTCAGTAAGAAAAATTGATTTTCAACTAGGTTGTTAAATTTTTAACCAAAAATAGAATAGTTAAATTTTCTGTTTACATAAAAACTAATTTCTGGAAAAAAAAACTAATTTTCAACAAAATATATGAATTTGCAACCAAGTTGTTGAATTTGCAACTGAAAATGATACATTTTTAACTAATAGTTGAATTTTACAAAAAGAAAATAGAGAAGAATTTTCAACACAAACTAGAATAGTTGAACGTTAAGTTTACCAAATCAATTTTTAACAAAAAAAAAACCGGATTTTCAATCAAATAGTTCAATTTTCAACCAATTTGATCAATTTTCAACTAAAATGATGAATCTTCAACTGGAATAGTTGAATTTTATACCAAAAAGGTATATACAATTTTCACGAAATATTTCAATTTTTAAATAAAAAAGATCAATTACCAATCAAACAGTTAAATTTTCGTCCAAAAAAGATACATTTTTAACCAAAAATAGAATAGTTAAATTTTCTGTTTACATAAAAACTAATTTTTAACAAAAAAACGCAAATTTTCAACAAAATAGTTAAATTTTCAACTGGAATAGTTAAATTTTCAGTTCGAAAAATTGATTTTCAACAAGGTCGTTAAATTTTCAATCAGAGATGAATTTTCAATTAAAATGATGAATCTTCAACTGGAATTGTTGAATTTTATACTAAAAAGGTACAAAAAAGTTCCACCAAATATTTCAATTTTTAAATGAGAAAGATCAATTATCAATCAAACTGTTGAATTTTCGTCCAAAAAAGATACATTTTTAACCAAAAAAAGAATAGTTAAATTTTTTGTTTACATAAAAACTAATTTCTAGCAAAAAACGAATTTTCAACAAAATAGTTGAATTTTTAACTGGAATAATTAAATTTTCAGTAAGAAAAATTGATTTTCAACAAGTTCGTTAAATTTTCAATCAGGTTGAATTTTCAATTAAAATGATGAATCTTCAACGAAAAGAATTAATTTTTAACAGAAGAGTTACACTTTTAACGGAGGAGTTAAATTTTCAACTAAAAAAGATGAATTCGCAACAAACAATGTAATATAATTGAAATTTCAACCAAAAAAGATTTTAATTTTTAATAAAAAACAGTCAAATTCAACCGAAAAAGACAAATTTTCGAAAAAAGTTGAGTTTTTAATTAAAAAATACTTTTCAGTCAACAGAGAAAACAAACTGTTGAATTTTCAAGGAAAAATATGAATTTTCAACCCAGAAGATTAATTTTCGACCAAAAAGCACAAATATCCAATAAAACACAGGAAGTTATTATGTTAAGTACAATAAAAGAAAAAAAAACGAAAAGGGTACTTAGCCTAATATTTCATTTACACTTTACTTTGACCAAGTTTCTTCAGTTTTCACTTGATCCTTCATGGTTTTTTTTTGTTTTTCATTCAACTAAATACACATTCATTCCCTATAACAAACATTTTTCAGCAAAAATAAAATATAATTCACTTCGTTCACGAAAACTACCCTTTATAGGTTAGGTTTCTCAATTTTAAGGAAAAATTGTATTCAATTTATTTGTCACTATGAACGATTGAAATAAAAGTTCATTACGCTATTTAGCTTGATTTGATATAGAAAATAATATTAAAAAAGCCATAATACCACTGGGTATTTGAGCTAGAGGTCACAATCATAATAGAATGGGTGCAAATGTCATGAAGGTTAGCATAGTTCGTACATCCTTACATGGGAATGCATACGACTTTTTGTAAAAAATATTCTAAACGTAAACGTAAGTTATAAACGTATCAATATTAATATTTTTCAAGTGTAGAATGCATTTGCGTAATTATGTTTTATCCTTTTATCGGTTGAAGAGCTTTCATTTTCACGAAATAAAATCAATTATCAAAAATTTTAAGTTCTAGTGCCCGATTCTGATGAAATCGATCCGATACTCCAACCTGAAATTTGGTATATCATATCTTATTGTAAATATGTACCAACTATGCTAACCTTCCGAAAAAATATCCACCTATCCTATCATAGCCATGACGTAATGCTAGAATACTCAATTGTAATAGAGGTATGAAACATAAATAAACTTTGATTGTACATATCATAGCCAATATTAAATGACATAATATTAATGTCAGTAATCAATTCCTGTTACCACACGAGAGGAAAATTAAAATCAATAATTATGTGGTTCAATATTGTGAAAAAATTAATCAGTTTAGAACGTAAAAAAAATGTACAAATATTTTTATTGTAATATCCAAATAAATTTTACTTTATATTTTTTGAAAATTATAATTATAGTTAACGTTTTAAACTAATTTCAGAATAAATTAAAACATATTTACATATAATTGTGAGAATGGAATTGAGATACTCATTCCAAAACAGCACGAAAATTTAAAAAAATTATATAGTTGCAACAGAGATATGTTAAACATAAATAAACTTCAATTTATAAGAATTATAGCCAATATTCAACTACTTAACCTTGAAATAAATGATTAATTCATGTTCCTTAATATAGAAAAATTATAATTCAATCTTTATGTAATTTAATATTGTAAAAACAATAATCAGTTAATAATTAATAAATCAGTTTCCAACATAAAAAGCAATACAGAATTATTCCCATTGCAACATTTAAATAATGTTCATTTTATATTTTCCAAAAAATTCTCAGTGTTATTAACCTTTCAAACTAATTTCAGAAAAAATTAAAACCTAATTATGAAAATTAAATTCAGATACTCATTTCACAACATCACGAAAACTTACAAAAATTACATAATTAGAATAGATGTATTTTGAAAATAAATAACCTTTTACCATATAAATTATAACCAATATTCAATTACATAACCCTGAAGTAAATAATCAATTTATGTTAGTTAATATTAAAAAATTGAAAATCAATCTTTATGTAATTTAATATTGTTAAAAAAATCAATCAGCTAATAAATAATTAATGAGTTCAGAACATTAAAAGCATTAAACCATTGTTTTCATCAAAACATTCAAATAATGTTAATTTTATATTTTTCTGAAAATTTTAGTCATCAATAACCTTTTAAACTGATTCCAGAAAAAATGAAAACGCGTGTCCATAGAAGTTTAAAAATTGAATTCAGGTAATCATATCACATCATCAGAAACATTTTAAAACTTATGTAACTGGAATAGGGGTATTTTAAATATAAATAAAATTTTATTATACCAATTTTATTCAATATTCAAAAGTTACTCAATCGAAAACAATTGAAATTCAATAGTTACAACATTTAATATTGTGAAAAAATTAATCAGTCAGTCAGTTTACAAAATAAAAAGCCTTAAACAGTTATTTTCATTAAAGAATTCAAATAATTCTCACTTTATATATTTTTTAAACTTGAAATTTTATTTCTGAAAATTTTAATGATTAATAACCTTTTATAATAATTTTCTGAAAAAAATAAAACACATGAACATTGTACGTATAATTTTGCAAATTGAATTCAGATACTCATTTGACATCATAAATATCATAAAAAATTACATAATTGTAATAGAGATAGGTTGAAAAAATAAACTTTTATTATACTAATTATATCGAATATTAATACGCTTAACATTGAAGTAAATAATTAATTTATGTTGCTTGATAGATAAAAATTGAAATTAAATATTTATGTTATTTAATTTTATGAAAAAATTAATCAGCCATTAATTAATTATTCATTTCATAACACAAAAAGTATTGAAGAATTATTTTCATTGAATCATTCAAATAATTTTTACTTCATATTTTTCTGAAAATTTGAGTGATTTTTAAACTATTCCAGAGAAAAAGAAAATATATGTGCACTAAATTTCGAAATCAAAATTCAGGTACTCATTTCACGACATCGCAAAAATTAAAACAAAAATTGGAACAGAGGTATTTTAAACATTAACAAACTTTTATTATACAAATTACTAACTAAAATAAACTAAAATTCAATCATCATGTAATTTTAAATTGTATGAAAAAATAATCAGCTAATAATTAATTTATCTATTTATAACATAAAGAACATTAAACTATAATTTTCATTCAAACCTTTGAATAATTTTTATTCCACATTAAAACAAATTTCAATATCATTTCTGAAAATTTAATATATTAGTAACCTTCCATACTAATTTCAGAAAAAAAAAACATATTCACATATAATTTTAAAAATTGAATGCAGACACTCGTTCACAACATCAGAATCATTTTAAAAATAATGAAATTGAAAAAGTGTTATTTCAAATATAAATAAACTTTTATTATGCAAATTCTACCCAGTATTCAATTGCATAACCTGAAAGTAAATGACCAATTGATATAAACATTTTTAAAATATATTCTACTATCGTTCAAAAATTAATGAAAATCTCAAAACCCCGTCAAAATTTCTCTCGCATTGTTTAAACGTTTAACCGGTCAAACGCAGAGCACTAATTATTTTATTGTGTTCAATATATGATGTAATGAGAGCTGTACGTGAATTTCAAAAGATAGGATTTGAATGCCTGTAGTCTCGATTTTATATTTACGTTTTACTGCACCTGTCATGAATGTCGCAACGCTTTGATACGCCTTAAAATCGGGCTGACCGTTATTCACTATCACCTTCAAAGTACGGTTCGGATGTTAAGCCTTCGCAAGCAGTCCTGCGAGAATTCTTTATTCGACCACGAAAATTTTAATTTTTCCATATATTTATGTAAGAAGGTATGAATAAATTAAAAAACGAGCAGGCTCATTTTTCTATCAGGATTAAGATGTTAACAACCACTATGGTGGGATCCAAACCACCAGAACCTCCTGAACCACTGAGGCTCCTTGAATAAAAATTCAACTTTTTTGTTGAAAATTCAAGAATTTGGTGGACATTTTTTTTCACTCCTGGCTGAAAAATTTTAATTGGTTGAAAATTCACGTCTTTCGTTAGAAGTTTTATCTTTCTTGGTTGAAAATAAAACTGTTTGCTTGCACATTTTTTTATGAAAATTCAACAACATTATCAAACATTTTATTTTTTGTTTGAAAGTTAAACTATTTTGGTAGAAAATTCAAAAAAGGTCAAAAAGTCATAATTTCGGGTTGAAAATTCAACAATTTTGTAGAAAATTTGACCATTTGGTTGAAGCTTTTTTTCGTATCTGACTGAAAAATGTTTTTTTGGTTGAAAATTTTTTTTTTTTTTTTTGGTTGAAAATTTAACTCTTTTGTTGAAAATTCATCTCTTTGGGTAGAAATTGTATCTTTTGTAATTAAAAATGAAACTGTTTGTTTGAAAATATAATTATTTTCAACACTTTTTTCTTTTAAGTAAAAAATGTAACTGTTGTGTTAAAAGTCATCTTTTTGGGTTGAAAATTCAACTATTGGTTGAAAATTAAACTTTTTTGTAGAAAATTTAACAATTTGGTCGAAATTTTGTTTCTTTTTTGATAAAAAAATCTTTTTTGGTTAAAAATGTAACTCTTGTGGTAGAAATTTCAACTGTTTTTGTTAAAAATGCAACTGTTTGATTGAAAATTAATCTGTTTCGGTTAACGGTTCAACTATTTTGTGGAAAATTCATCTTTTTCGGTTGAATTCAACTCTTTTTGATTTAAAATTGAAATGTTTTTGGTAGAAACATAAACTTTCACGTTGAAAATTAGTTGCTCTGGTTAAAAATTCAACTGTTTTGTAAAAAAATAATAATTTTTTTATAATTTTATTTCCTTCTCGATAGAGAAATCTTTCTTGATTGAAAAATCAACTTTTCTGGTAGAAATTTCAACATTTCGTTACAAATTAATTTTTTAGTTTGAAAATTCTATTATTTTGATAGAAAAATCAACTATTGGTTAAAAATTTATATTTTCGTGTTGAAAATTTAACTGTCTTGGTGAACATTCATCTCTTTGGGTATTTAGATTTTTTTATTAAAAATGAAACTGTTTAGTGGCAAATATAATTATTTAAAAAAAATGATCCCTTTGGTTACAAATTTAACTATTTTGTTACAAATTTTACTTTTTAGGATGAAAATTCAACGTTCTTGGCAGAAAATTCATATTTGCCTGTTGAACATTCAAATCTTTTGAAAGAAGTTTCAACATTTTTGCTTAAAAATTGCAACTATTTGCTTGAAAATTAATCTATTTTGGTTCAGGATTCAATTATTTTGTCAAAAATTAATTTTTTTTTTGGTTGAGTTAAACTCTTTTTCATTTAAAATTACAATGTTTTTGGTCGAAATATCAACTATTACATTTTTCGTTGAAAATTAATTATTTTGGGTTAAAAATTTAACTATTTTGGGAGAAAATTTGGCTATTTTGTAGGAAAATTTAGATTTCGTTTTAAATTTGTTTCCTTCTTGATTGAAAAATGTTTCTTGGTGGAAAAATCAACTCTTATGGTAGAAATTTCAACATTTTTGGTTAAAAATCCAATGATTTGCCTGAAAGTTATTCTATTTTTGTTCGAACAAAAAAATACTTTTTAAATAAATGACATGAATTCTCAGCGAAAAATGTATTAGCTGATATTTCAACCATAACAGATTTCGATTTTAAGTAAAAAACAGTTGAAGTCAATCAAAAATGACGAATTTTCAACAAAATAGTTGAATCCTCAACCAAAAAGATGAATTTGAAGAAAACAGTTAACATTCCAATCAAAAAGGATAGTTTTTAATAAAATTATTAAATTTTCAATGAATTATATTAACTTTCAACCAAAAAAATTTATTTTTAGCCAGGAAGAATAATTTATCACTGAAAATGCCGAATTTTTCACAGAATACTTGAATTTTCAACCCAGCAGTTGAATTTTTAAAAAAGAAGTTCGAATTTTAACCAAATAATTGAATTTTCAAACAAAAAGATCAATTTTTGAAAAAATACATTAATTTTTATGAATAAAAATTCATTTTCAACCAAAAAGTTGAATTTTTTACCAATGTAATTGAAATTTTAACCCAAAAAGTTGGTTTTCCAGTAAAACAGTTGAATTTTCAACAATAAAATGACTTTCAAAAAATTGTTGAATTTTCTACGAAGAAGAATAATTTTTAACCAAAGAATTAAATTTGCCAACCAAAAACATGAATTTTCAAACGAGAAGATTATTTTTTTACCGAAAAAAGATCAATTTTCCACCAGTTGCTTGAATTTTCAACTAAAAAAGATCAATTTTTTAGCCAAATAATTAAATTTTTAACTAAAAAACGTATTTTCAACAAAAAATGGTATTGTTATATTTTCATCATGAAAAACGAATTTTCAAGAAAATAGTTAAACTATTAACAGAAGAGATGAATTTTGAACTAAAAGTATGAATTTTCTACTAAAAAAGTTAAATTTTTGGTTAAAAATAATTTCAAAAAAACTAATTTTAAACAAAATATTTACATTTTCCTCGGAATATTTAAATTTTTAACCAAAAAGATGAATTTTTACATAAGAAGAATTATTTTCTACCAAAAAAAAGGAGATTTTTTAACAAAATCGATGGATTTGTAACCAAATAGTTGAATTTTCAATAAAATAGTTCAGTTTTTAACTAAAAAGATGAATGATAAAAATTTGTTTAAAGCCAGAATCTTAATTTTCTAGAAATGAACGAAATTTGAAAAAAAAAATAATAATAATTCATTTTCAACTTTGAAAGACAAATTTTCACTAAAAACGAAATTGTTGAATTTTCAGTTAAAAAAACAAATTTTACCCCGAGAACGAATTTCCAAGAAAATAGTTTAATTTTCAATTCAACCATTTTCAACTAAAATCAAGAATCTTTTACTAGAAAAATAAATTTTAAACAAAGTAGTACAACTTTCAATTAAGTAGTGGAATTTCAAATTAAAAAAGATAAATTTTCAACGGAAAATGAAATAGTTTTATTTTTTCTGTTAAAAAATTGAAGTTTAAAAAAAAAAGAATGTTCTACCAAAATTTGGTTGAATTTGCAACCCAAAAAGACGAATTTTCAAAAACACAGTAGAGTTTTCAACTATACAAATTTCTCTAATAAAATTGTTGAATTTTCTACAAAGTAGATTAACTTTTCAGAGAAATAATTTAATTTTCAAGGAAAATAATGAGGTCCAGAGCTTCAAGTAAGAATTGAATTTATTTCGATTTTATAGAGATTATTGTATTTAAATTTTGTCATCCTATGTAGAAAAAAAAACAAATACTTTGATGCAAAAACTGTAAATTTTCCTACTTTTTTGTTGAATATGACAATTACAACAATGTACAACAATATACAATAAAGATGGTAACAAAGCTGAAGTTTACAAAATAGATCATAAATTTTTTATCGGATTCAAATTTTGCACAGTTGCTTTTCACATAAAAAGGAAAAGAATAGGACCTCAGAATTTTCATTTTCTCAAATTTGTTTTAAACGCCACGCCCCAATACACATACAATTTGGTCTATTTTATTAATTTCTGATAACACGCAGAAAAGAAAGGTTTGGAACCAAAAAGGCTGTTTTCTTGGATATACATTCAAATTTTGTTGAATCAAAAAAGTTTTGGTTGATTCAACAAAATATTTGATTGACACAACCAAATTCTTTGGCTGAATCAACCAAATACTCCATTTACCGAAATTTTAGGTTAAAGCAACCAACAAATTTAGTAGGATCAACCAAACATTTTGTTGTCCATATAATAACCATAATCTATGGTTGAACCAACAAAAATATTGTTGATTCCACCAACTCGTTCTCTGAGTGAACTTTTGATTATTGTGTAATGCTTTCAAAAGATTGTTCAGTTCTGATATGATTATTTTTCTACATTGTATGTAATTGTTGAATATTTATTATCGTGACGCTTCAAAAAAAGCAATTTACTGTTATTTATAGGGTTCGGTTGCATGCTGAAGGCAAACACGCGCGAAGCGTTTGTTTCTCCTGCAGATTCGGATTTCTGCCTCTCTGGAATTCGCTCGAGAATAAGCATACACATTTCCAAAGGGTCTTTGCTCTTTCAGTTTCCTAACCCTGCGTGAAGTAAAAAGATTGAAAAGGATAGAAATTTGGGAACAGGAAAAGATGAAACTATTCAATCTCTCTCAATGGGTCACTTTGCATTCCTAAAACGCTATCTTTTCCTAATTTCAATCTCAATAATTTTCTATGTTTCTCCACCTTTCATGGCCGAGGACTCTTATATTTTTCTATCCCTTAGCCTATCTATCTATTACGAATTTCAATCTCTTTCAATCTCTTTTTCCATCTTTCGTAACGGAGTACCCTCATATTTTTCTTTACTTCATTCTATCTCTTCAATATAAATTTGAATCATTGTCTATCTCTTTTTCTATCTTTTGCGATTCAGTACTCTTATCATTTTCTATCCCGTAGAGTCCATGGTTTCGTACATACAGACATAAAATTTATTTTCATACCTTAGTCGACAATTGTTGGTTACTTTTATTGCAAGCAACCTAGCGGCAAAACTTACAGGTTGACATAGATAGATAAAGGATAGGATGAGATAGAGAAGAGATGATTGAAAAAGATATACGTAAATTTAGATTGACAAAGAGACAGAAAAAGATAGATATTGATAGATGTAGTATAGGATGAGAAAGAGACGAAGAGATTGAAAGAGATAGACGGGAATTTAGATTAATAGATACAGAAAAAGAATGACGTGAATAGATAAAGGATAGGATGGCATAGAGGAGAGGGGATTGAAAAAGATAGACAAGAATTTAGATTGACAGAGAGATAGAAAACTATTTACGTGGATAGATAAACCGTAGGATGAGACGGAAAAGAGGGTATTCAAAAGGATAGAAGTGAATTTAGATTGACAAAGAGATAGAAAAAGAATGATGTGGATAGATAAAGGATAGAATGAGACAGCGATGTGGGTACTGAAAAAGATAGACGTGAATTTTTATTGACGAAGGGATAGAAAAAAAGGCGCTGATAGATGTATGATACGATGAGGTAGAGAGAAGGAGACTAAAAAAGACTAGAATTTAGATTCACAGAGAGATAAAAAATATTCACGTGCAAAGATAAAGGATAGTATGAATCAAAGAAGAAGGCATTGAAAAAGATAGACGTGAATTTATATTGAAAAATAGATAAGAAGAAATATACGTTGATAGATGTATGATACGATGAAGGGAAGAGAAGATTGAAAAAGATAGACGGAAATTTAGATTCACTGATAGAAAAAGATTGACGTCGATAAAGGATAGGATGAAATAAAGAAGAGATTGAAAAAGATAGACGGAAATTTAGATTGACAAAG
>CAKNYM010050753.1:183382-218717 GCA_932195095.1 Andricus curvator
AGACGGAAATTTAGATTGACAAAGAGATAGAAAAAGATTGATGTGGATGCAGAAAGGATAGGATGAGATAGTGAAGTACGTATTAAAAAGATAAAACGTGAATTTAGATTGAAAAAAGGATAGAAAAAGATAGATGTTCATAGATGTAGGATACGATGAGATAGACAAGAGGACATTGAGAAAGATAGACGGGAATTCAGATTGACAGAGAGATAGTAAAAAATTGACGTGGATAGGTAAAGGCTTGAAAATTCATCTTTTTGTTTAAAACCCGAACTATTTTGAAAAATTAATCTTCTTTACTAAAAATTCATGTTTTTTTTTTAAATAAAATATTTTGATGAAAAATTTTACTATGATGTTGAAAATTCATTTTTTTTTTTGTTAAAACGTAATTTGTTAAACTACAAGCTTTAAAGATGATCAACGTTGTTAAAAATTTATTTTTTGGCTGGAAATGCATAATTTTAGTTGGGAACTCATCTCTTTGGTTGTAAATTTAAACATTTTGGTGAAAATTTAACTATTTCATTTTTGATTGTATATTTATCTCAGTCAGTAGAAAATTAATCTTCTTAGTTTAAAATGTACGTTATTGGTTGAAAATTCAATTATTTGGTTAAAAATTAATCTACTTCATAGAAAATTCAACAATTTTCTGAAATTGGTTGAAAATTCAACTATTTTGTTGAAAGTTTGTCTTTTTGGATTGAAAATTTAAATATTCGGCTAAAACTTGATCTTTTTTATGTACTTGAAAATTCAACTACTTGGATGAAAACTCGTCTTTTTCAGTAGAAAGTTAATCTTCTCAGTTTAAAATTTACGTTATTGGTTGAAAATTCAATTATTTGGTAAAAAATTAATCTACTTGATAGAAAATTCAATAAATTTCTGAAATTTGTTGAAAATTCAACTATTTTGTTGAAAGTTTGTCTTTTTGGATTGAAAATTCATCTTTTTGTTTGAAAATTCAACTATTTGAAAATTGAACTATTTTATTGAAAATTCAACTGTTTGGTTGAAATTCATGTATTTTGTTGAAATTTTGGCTTTTTTGGTAGAAAATTATTATTCTTGGTTAGACAATTTTGTTAAAAAGTATCATTTTTGGTTGAAAAGTCCATTGTTTCGTTCAAAAATCGCCTTTTTTGGTTGACTTCAACTGTTTTTCATTTAAAATCAAAATCTGTTTTGGTTGAAATAGCAATTGTTACATATTTTCGTTAAGAATTCGTCTTACTTGATTAAAAATTAATCTACTTTGTAGAAAATTAAACAATTTGTTTAAAAAGTCATTTTTCTGGTTGATTCATTTTAGCTCAAAATTTATCTCTTTGGTCGAAAATTTAACTTTTTTCTTGAACACTCGTTATTTTTTGGTTGATAATTTATTGTTTAATTGAGAAGCTAACTAGTCCAATTGAAGGTTCATCATTTTAGTTAAAAATTGAAATATTTCCTTTCTTGTGAAAAAAATTCTGGAAAATTTATCTTTTTCAGTTCAAAGTTTAACCACTTTCTTGAAAATGCATGTATTTAGTTTGAAATTCAACTATTTCGTTAAAAGTTTATCTATTTTTTTGAAAATTCAACAATTTTATTCAAAAGTAATATTTTTTTATATTTTTTATATTTTATATATTATGATTTTTATAATATTAATTTTTGGTTGAAAATTCGCATAAGTCTAGTTTAGACTTGAAATTCGTTGAAAGCAGAATTTCGAAAAATTTGTACTTATCCAGTTGTCATTCTCATTTCATCAAATTGTTTATATTAACATTTGTTGATGTTATGGTTTTGACTAGATAAAATGTATTAAATAATTTGGTGTTAATTGTTTTTTGTCTGCTGGTCTAAAACCAATATTTGTTTAATATTGATTTTTATTTCTAGATTGTGAAAAAATTGCTCTGAAGCTCCGCTGGGATCCGAACCCACGTCTTTCAGATTGCCGATCTAATGCTCTCACCCACTAAGTGATGGAGAGACGGGATTAATTTCTTCACAACCCCTACAAGTTAAATTCCGACGTAATTCCTTAGTAAGATTGATTTTTCGAACATTTGAATGTTTTATATTTTTTGATGTTATGGATAAGACCAGATAAAATGTATTACGTAATTTGTTGTTGATGGTTTTTTCTACTGGTCTAAAATCAATATTTTTTGAATATTTTGAAAAATTAATCTTACAAGTGTAAGGAATTACACTTTGGGTGAGAGCATCAGACCGGCAATCTCCAGGAGGTGGGTTCGGATCCCAGCGGAGCTGGAGAGCAATTTTTTCACAATTTAGAAATAAAAATCAATAATATAAAAAAGTTATTGATTTCAGACCAGTATACAAAAAACAATTAACATCAAATTGTTTATATCTAAGTTTGAGTGGTATATTTTAAAGTTTGGATTATATATTCTACTTATAAAAATATAAATATACAGCGTTGATTATATAACACTTTTTTAAAATTTAAATAAGGAGATCTCGACAGTTATCCTGATTGCTCGCACGCGTTACATATATTTCTTTTTTTATTTCAATGAGGGTGCTTACAACACGATATTAACGATATAATTATCCGTTAGAGTACGTGCGATTGCACATGCATAGCGTTTCCGTCACGGCGACTAACTTTTTGCGCGCCTGTGAATCTTGAAGTGCAAAAGTCGTTTTTCGCACTTCAAGTAGGTGCATCGCTGACCATGGTGTTTTTAATAAGGAAGTACCGCAAAATGAGCAAGCTTTCATTTAAAACATTTAAATAACTTCATTATCATGAATTCACATGAATAGGGGTTCAGTTTTCCATTTTTAATTTTCAAGCCTCATATACAGAATATATCGGAATATATTCAGTTTGCTCAACATTCTTAACAAATCTCCGATTGAGTCTGCCATAATAACCTTATCATCCGCAAACGCTAACCCACGTACCCTCACTGTCCCGAGATCCACAAATAATCATAAATTCACGAAATAATAATAAATGAATAAACAAATAAATAAGGGACCATCCACAAATTACGTAAGGTGTTTTTCTGAAATTTGTAACCCCCTCTCCCCCCATTGAGGATACCGTGAGATTTTCTGTCCCCTTCATCCCACTCCAAATCGTGCTAAGATTTTATAAACTTAGAGAACGAAATTATATAAAAAATATAAACGCTGTTAATTAAATAAACGTGGAAGCTTAATGGAATTAGTTTTAGAAAATTAAATGTGTTAATAACAATAAGTATTTAGTTACAATTTTAGTACAATTTAGTACAATGCTATATTATCTTCAGTGCCTGAAATTATGTATTGCAATGAATTTTGAATTAATTAAAAAAAAATGAAATTACGTTTTTTTTTTTGGCTGCTACATAGTCACTATTAGTCACTTATTTCTCTTATCACTTTTTCGTCAATTTTCTCTCTTATCACTTTTTAGTCACTTTTTTAACCCTACATGTATGGCACCTTTTTGACCTCCTTTTTAAATATTTTTCACATCGCTTTTAACAAATTAAAAAACAAAAAGCAAGTTAAAGGTATTGTAGAACTTCATTTTACATTAAGAAACTTTGAAACATTTTGTTTTTTAACAGAATGGATTTTATAAATATGAAAAATGAAAAAATACAGCCTTTTTTACACAATATTATAATATTTTAATTATATTTTTTAAAACATAAAATTAAAACAAAATAATTCAAAATACGGATAACTAATTTTAGATTATTAGTTGAAAGTACTTTAAATTCAAAATTGTTTAAGTTTTAATATATATGATTACTTTAATTCAGTCATTATAATAATTACTATATAATTATAAAAAACTCCCATGAATATAGGCCTTAAAATTAAGGTAAATTAAAAAAAAAATTAAAAAAAATAATAATAATGATTTAAAAAAATAACAGTGAGGGTACGTGGGTTAGCGCTTGAAGATGATAAGGTTGTTATGGCAGAATCAATCGAAGATTTGCAAATAATGTTGAACAAACTGAATATAAGCATGAAGAATATGCGCCTCAAAATTAAGGTAAATAAAAAAAAAATAAAAAAAAAATAATAATAATTATGTGCAGCCCATAATGAAACTTTAAAAAAATTATAACATGATGGAAGCTTCCAAAAATTATTACTATTATTTTTGAAAAAAATAGCAAAAATCAGGGAATGTCTGTGAGAAGTAAATTATGAATCTTTAACAATAAAATAATTGTTAAGAAAAAAAGTTCAAATTTCAACCAAAGAGTTTAACTATGCACCTAAAAAAATGAATTCTTAGGAGAAAATGTAGTCGCTGATATTTTAGTCATGAAAACAAGATTTCTATTATTCTTTAGTCTATTAATTATAAAAATTCCTATTTATTTATCGCAGGCTTCACAGACGTTCTCCTTTTTTCGGGTTTCACTTAAATGCAAACTGGATTATTAGAAACCAATAAGAAAATCCAACTATTTTTGGTTCAAAATCCATTCAGTTTTTTTGGCTTGAAAATTCTACAATTTAATTGAAATTTTTTTCCTTCTTGACTAAACAATTTTTCTTTGGTTGAAAATCCAACTATTTTGTGGAACATTCATCTTTTTGCTTTAAAAATTCTTCTCTTTTTGTAGAAATTTAATTTATTTTGGTTAAAAATGGTACAAAATAATCTGTTTAAGTTAAAATTTAATTTTGTCGTTGGCAAATCACATTTTCGGGTTAAAAATTCAACTGTTATGTGGGAAATTCTTATTTTGAGCTCGAAAATTTAACAATATGGTAGACAATTCAATAATTTGGTAGGAAGGTCCACAAGTTGGTAGAAAACTTAACTATTTGGTCGAAAGTTGAAGATTCATAATTTTAGTTAAAAATTAATTTCTTTAGTTCAAAATTTAATTAGCCTGTTGCAAATTCTTTTTTTTGGCTGAAAATTATATTTTTACTGAAATTTTAACTATTACATTTTTTATAACAAATTCATCTTTCTTAGTTGAAAATTGAACTATTTGGTTGAAAATTCATATTTTTGTTAGAAAAATAATCCTCTTGGTTGAAAATTTAACTATTTGGTCGAAAATTAATTGATGTATTTTGTTGAAAATTCTTTTTTTTGGTAGAAAATCCATGGTTTTTTGTTACAAATGCAACTGTTTGGTTGAAAATTCGACTTTTTTGGTTAAATTCAACTGTTTTTGATTTAACATTAAAATATTTTGTTGTTAAAATATCTGCTATTACATTTTGTAAAATTAATCTTCTTATGTTGAAAAATCAACTCCTTCGTTGAAAGTTGAACTACATATTTTCTCAAAAATTTATTTTTTTGTATAAAGATTCATAATTTTAGTTGAAAATTCATCTATTTGATTGAAAATTAACTGTTTTGTACAAAGCTCGTCTTTCTGGCTCGAAAATTCAATATTTTGGATGAAGTGTTTTTTCTTTGTTGTCTGAAAAATCTTTTTTGTTAAAAAATTGTCTTCCTGATTTGAAAGTTTATCTCTTTTTTATCTGTTTTTGATTTAGAATAAAAATCTTTTCGTGGTTAAAATATTAACTATTATATTTCTTGTTGAGAATTCATTTTGTTTGTTTAGATATTCAACTAGGTAATTTATACACGGCCCCTTAAATCAGATTAGACAATTTAAAAGTTAAGCATTAAAACTTTATTAAGTTCAAAAAAAGATATGTAGAATTAAATAATATCCATTTAGAAAACCTAACAATTCCACGTCATAATCGTTCATAATAAAACAATAAACAATTTCAAAATTAAAGTAATAATATATTAAAACTTAGACAATTTTCAATTTAGAGTATTTTAAACTAACAATCTAAAATTAGTTATCCGAAGTCAATCACTTTTTTTTATTATTCAATTTATGTGCAATTTATAATAATTGCACATAAATTGAATAATAATTTACTTGTAATTCATACAAGTTTAAAAGTTATTGACTTCGGATAACTAATTTTAGATTGTTAGTTTAAAATACTTTAAATTCAAAATTGTTTAAGTTTTAATACATATTATTACTTTAACTTTGAAATTGTTTATTGTTTTATTATGACCGATGACAAAGCCGATGAATTCTCAAAAAAATGTAATAGTTAATATTTTAACCAAGAAAAGATTTTTATTTTAAATCAAAAACAGTTGAATTGAAAAAAGATAAATTTTGAAACAAAAATGGAATAGTTAAATTTTTAGTTGAAAAATTAATTTTTTTAAGTAAAAATTAAAGGAATTTTCAACACAAGAGTTAAATTTTCAACCAGAGAGGAATCTTCAAACAAAAAAAATGAATTTTTAACAAAGCAGTTCAACATTAAACCAGTTAGTTGTATTTTTGACAAAAAAATAAGACATTTTAACAAAGTAGTTGAATATGCACTTTCAATGAAAAAAATAATTTCTTTCAGCCAGACAAATGTTAATAGGATTAAGTTAATATTGTTTGATTCAAAAAACGACCCATTGGTCGAAGAGCAATATTTCTTTAAATCAAAGAAATAATAATTAAAGACAAAAATATATATTTCAAACCAAATAAATGACTCATTGTTCCAAATGAATGTGCCATGAATGGGAATGAATATTTCTTTCAGATGAGAATATGTGAATTGATGGAAAGAAATATATTTTAAAGTCAAGCAAATATTTTATAGGCTCACAAAACTATTTCTTCGTATCAAATTTTTGAGTATTTGACGAATTTTCTTAAATAAACAAATGGATTCTTCTAGCTTAAATTATAATTAACATTGTTATTATTATACATATTTAATTTAAACAACGCATGACGAATATATTTTACAATCTTGATGAACCTGAAAAAGAAAAATTTGATGAAAAATCCACCTCCAGCAGGAATCGAACTTGGGTCCGTCGAGTGTCAAATCCACAACGATGACCACGACGCTGTCGCAACATGGAAATTATAAGGCGGAAAGCCGTATTTAACCCTCACCATAAATGCCAAAGAAATATTTTTTCAAATCAAAAACATGGATAATTGGATATTGAATTTAACAACATATTTCTTTGATCTAAAGAAGTATTCAATTAGAACAAATTATGCCAAATTATTAAATGTTTGATTTAAAAAAATAATTACTTCGTTGGAATAAATGTTTATTTGTTATGAATAATTTAATTCTAGTAAGCAAATAAAACATTTCCTTCAAATGAAGAAATAAATATGTATGCAAACACAATACCTTTTTCATCTAAATAAATGCATGAACTCTTTGTAACAATTAAATATATTTTTAATTTAATTAATATTATTTTAAATTAAATGATTATTGCTTTGATTTGAATAAACTTGAAGACTTGATTCAAATATGAACAATTAATTGATACAAATGCGTCCGAACCAATTCAAAGAATCGAACGAAATGGTTTTCTTGAATATAAGAAATATTTGTTTGAATCAAGAAAATATAGCCAAAGAACTCATTTCTCAAAATTAACAAAAGATATGTGGCTGGTTTAAATAAAAATTACTACTATTAAAGAATATTTTCTTGATGCTAAGAAATAAGATTCAAGTAAATGCATTTTCTTGGTTCCAAAAATTCTTTGTTTTGAGTGTAACGCAGAATATCGCACGCTGAGGGCATCGGTAGAAATGGTCCTTATATACTAACCAAGAAAATTCTTACCGCTTGTGAGAAACGACCAGTGCCGGCTTTAAATTAAATGCCCTATAAATTATAATGTGATTTTGATTTGGTACATTTTTTAAGGTCAAGTCCATATTATCAGCAAACACGTGTTATTGCTCAAATGCGGGTTTATTTAAACAATATGAAGATTATAGAGTTAAACGTATACAATATAATAATTCTGGTTTTAAAGAAAATACCTTGAAATTAAAAGTCTGAACTTAGGAGAAATAAGTTTCAAACATTCAAAAACTTCTTATACTTGAACACTAAATTTATAAACGATTTCACAATGTGAAATTATTTGTTCAAAGTTCAGATATTGGCAGAATAAAAGAAAAAGAAAGCACAGTTTTGTAAAAGAAATCGATTATATTGGAGGGTATATAAACCCAAGAAAATGTTATTATTTACACTTTTTTCCTAATATTTCTGAGAGAGTAGTCAACAATATTTCAACCAAGTAATTAATATTTCATGCAGAAATGTTTTATCTTTTACCCTATCTTAAATAAAAAAATGAAATTGTTTCATTATGAAAATTAAATGAAACAGTTTTTTCATAATGCGAACTGTAAACTTTTACATAAGTTATCAAATATTTTAGTCACTTTATAGAGACAATTTTCATGATGGGAAACGTAATTTTTAAATTTAATTTCATTCGTGAGAAAGATTTGATTTCTTGTAACGGAACTTAAAATGCAAACTTAAATTTTCTGTGATAACAATTTTTACTAAAAGCTATATTTAAATATTTTTTATCATTTTTAAAATTGTCTTGACTCTTCATAATTGAAAATAAAGATTTAGGGCAAGATAAACGTCCCTTACTGGCTATTATTTAATTTTCCAAAGTTCAACTTGTCTTATTTCCAGTTGACAAGAGTTGGCAACAAAATGTCGGTGAGGTATAGGAATTGGATAATTATTTTTTCTGTAAAATTGATTAATAGAAAATTACTTATTCAAACGAAGATTTTTTTCATTTCAATGAATCAACGTTTTATTTTTTTTAACATTTTTAAAACAAAAATAATTATTTCATTGCGATGATTATCTCGACTTCTGGCATGGAATAAATATTTTTGTTCAGTTTCATGAATATACATTTATATTAAAAGAATATTTTTTACATTTGAATAATGTTTGCGTTGTGTTGACAATGATAATTGTTAGAATGCAGTAAATATTTGTTGAATTGGATGTAATATTCCTTTATCTCAAAAGAGTATTTCTTCAACTCAAGTAATTATTTGATTCCGATATGATTATGTCGACTTCTGGCATGAAATAAATATTTTGTTCAGTTTAGTGAATATACCTTTATATTAAAAGAATATTTTTTAAATTTAAATAATACTTGCATTGCGTTGATTACAATAATTGTTAGAACGCAATAAATATTTATTTCTTTGAATGAATATTCATTTATCTTCAATTAATATTTCTTCAATTTAAGTAATTATTTCGTTGCAATTATTATATCAACTTTTAGCTTGCAATAAATATTTCTTTCAATTTAATGAATATACATTTGTATTGAAATAATATTGTTTACATTCAAACAACTGTCTTTTTGTGTTGATTATGATAATTGTTAGAATGCAATAAATATTTGTTTGACTGAATAAATATTCATTTATGTTGAATAAGTATTTCTTCAATTTAAGTCATTTAATGTCCAATCTGCTTATATATATAATATAAATAAAAAATAAATAAATAAATAAATAAAAATAAAAACATATAATTATATATATTCTGAGGCCAAGAAATATTTCTTTATTTGAAAGAAATGGCGCCCAAAGAAATTATTTCTTTGAATTAATGCACGAGTTTGTTGCTTTCAAACAATATTCAGTATAAGTAAGTAAAACGTTTTTTTGGCTCAAATGAATGCAATCAAAGAAATGCATTTCTTTGGATCAAAAATTTTTTTTTCTCAGTGTACGACAAGAGTACAAAAACGAAAGTAAAGGAGGCTAAGTTTCTGTACTTGTACTACAAGTGGCAGTGATGTGTAATCAGGGTGGCGATTCGGCGGACGATTTCAAATTCCCGGTCATTTCCCGGTTTTCCCCGGTCAAGTTTTTCAATTTTCCCGGTCAACTCAAAGTAACATATTTATATTTAACGCAAAACGCAAACATTTATTTTAATTCATGACGCTCGTTCTAAACATATTTTAACACAACAGAGCAAAACGTTGCAAAATAAATGAATTTTGAAAAAAATACTTAAATTTTCCACTAAAAAATATCAATTTTTCACAAAAAATTGAATAGTTAAACTTTCAGTTGAAAAAATTAATTTTTAACAAAAAAACGGATTTTCAACAAAATAGTTCCATTTTCAACCAAAGTGATGAATTTTCAAATAAAATTATGAATCTTTATCTGGAATAGTTAAATTTGAAACCAAAAAGATAAATTTTCAACTAAAATGATGAATATTTAACTGGAACACTTGAATTTTCAAACAAAAAGACGAATTTTTAAAGAAGATTACATTTTAAATAAAAAGATTAATTTTCTACACAAAAATACAATTTTTCAACCAAATACATTAATTTTTAAAGAAAGGTTTGAAGTTTTAATAAAAGAAGACAAATTTTCAACCAAAGAGTTAACTTTTGAACTGAAAAAATAATAATTTTCAATCAAAAATGGAATAGTAACATTTTTAGTTTAAAAAATTATTTTTAAACCAAACATAAGAGTTTTCAACCAGAACAATGAATCTTTAACTGAAATAGTTAAATTTTCAAACCAACAAATTAATTAATTACCAAAACTTTAATAATTAAATTTCAAGTTAAAAAATTAATGTTTAACCAAACAGATGAATTTTCAACAACGACTATGGAATTTTCGATAGGAATAAGTTACATTTTCAGTTAAAAAAATTACTTTCAACAAAAAAAACTAACTTTTAACAACAACAAAAACTAAATTTCAAAATAATAGTTACATTTTCAAACAAAATGATGAATTTTCAAATAAAATTGTAAATATTTAAATGCAATAGTTGAATTTCAAACCAGAAAGATGAATTCCTAACTTAAATGATGAATCTTTAACTAGAATAATTGAATTTTTGACCAAAAACATTAATTTTCAACCAAGAAGATTAATTGCTATCAAAAAAGACGAATTTTCAACTAACAAAGATAATTTTTCAACCAAAAATTGAATAATTAAATTTTTAGTCAAAAATGAATGTTCAACCAAAGAAATGAATTTTGAACTAAAATGATGAAATATTCAACTGGAATAATAGTTACATTTTTAGTTTAATAAAAATAATAATTTTCAACCAAAAAACATAAAAAAAAAAAACAAATTTTCAATCAAACAGCTCATTTTTCAACCACAGAAATGAATTTTTAATTAAAAAGATGGATCTTTAACTAAAAAAAAAATATAATTTTTAACAAAAGAGTTTAACTTTCAACCAAATAATTTTATTTCCAGCCTAAAAGATGAATTTTCAACTAAAATGATAAATATTTGACTGGAATACTTGAATTTTTAACTAAACAGACGAATTTTTAAACAAGAAGATTAAATTTCAAAGAAAAATAAGATAATTTTCTACCAAAAAATTTTCAATTAAAAAAGACAACTTTTTATCCAAATTGTGGAATTCCGAACTTGAAAATAATAATTTTCAACTCACAATGTAACAGTTAAATTTTCATTTAAAGAAATTAATTTTCAACCAAACTGATGAATTGTCAACTAAACTTATGAATCTTCACCTAAGATGATGAATCTTCAACTGGAATAGTTGAATTTTATGCCGAATAGATGAATTGTCAACCATAAAGATTTGTCTACAAAAAAAGATGAATTTTCCACAAAGTACATACATTTTCAAACAAATAGTTTAATTTTTAAATGGAAAATATCAATTTTCAACCAAATAGTTGAATTTTCATCAAAAAAAAAATAAATTGATTTTCAAGAAAGTAGTTACATTTTCAACCAGAGATGAATTTTCAATTAAAATGATGAATCTTCAACCAAACAAATTAATTTTTAACAAAAGTTTAACTTTTAACCCAGTAGTTGAATTTTTAACTAAAAAACGATGAATTCGCAACGAACAATGTAAAAAAAATTTCTATTATAATTCAGAAATACTTCTTCTTTGAAATACTACTTCTACTCTGAAAACTGCTTGAAGTACTTTTATTACCTAAAATTTAGAAGAGGGAACTTTCAAATTGTGACGAATTCTGACTTGGAAAAGGGATTTTTGAAAATTCCTTTCTTCTAAATCCGAATTATAATTCCTTTACAAAATTTCCATTCCATGTAAAAAATTTCCTGTTCCAAGTGAAATTATATTTCTTGAATTTTTCTATAATCAGAAGTAAATTCCCGGTTTTTAAATTAAATTCCCTGTTTTTTCCCGGTCAATAAAATTCCAGGTAATTTCCCGGTCTTTCCCGGCCAAGTCGCCACCCTGGTAATGAAAAGGAATATAAACTTACCCATTTTATAAATCTAAATCAGGTGTGATCTAGCACTCATAATCATTTTATATCCTAATTATTACTTGTTACAACAGCCATACCACGCTGAAAAAACCAGTTCTCGTCAGATCACTGAAGTTAAGCAGCGTTGGGCGCGGTTAGTACTTGGATGGGTGACCATTCGAGAAAACTGAGTGCTGTTGGCACATCGTGGGTGTGGTGACCCCACACTTGTAGTTATTTACTACAAGCTATCCACCTAGAAACACTACCCGAATCGGGTAGTGTCACGCCTACCCTGAAAGGGAAATGGCTTAATGGTATACAATGCGAGCGGATGCATATGACACGCGTCACGATGCGACGTACCATCTGAGATTACACAGACGCCTGGATATTTTAAAATCTGAGATGTTACAATTTAATATCTCCAGATTATAAGAATTTATCATCTGGAGATTATATTTGATAACATCTTCAAATATTAAAAAAATATGATAGATTATATGCACTAATATACTTTTCTATACGGTGTATTATTCTTCAATTCTATTACCCAGTTCGAATAATCCATTTTTCTCAGTGTTAATATGTTGATGCTCCCTTACGGTTTTTTGTTATCTGCGCAAAAAAGCATATATGACTTTGATTGTAGAAGAAGTGTGACAGAAACCTTTTAACCCAGATCAAGAACACTAAAAGCTGAGGTCGACTATGTACATATCTGTATTATTAATGGCTTGAATCTGGGATATGAAGGATGTTTTATGCTAAGTACTGAATCATTCACCCAAATCACGAAACGAAGAGCACTTAATAATCGACATCGTTGTTGGTCCCGTGTCATCCGGTGAGGACAATGGCCAAAAACATGTATCTGGTCTTCATTTCGTACCTTTAAAAGAAATCGCAATCAAACTCCGAGGGCAGTTTCATTTCAACTATCATTCGGAAATGTGGCTCTTCAAACAAATATTCTATCCTTCCACTTCGAAAAGAAATTCTCATTCTTTTATTCAGGTAAATTTTAATACTTAGCTGCCACAGTAAGAAGGCTTGCATTGATCGGGATTAAAAAATTTAATTCACTTGAATACCTGATTTTTCCGGTCGTCTCCTAAACTGTCGCACAGTGTAGCCAAAAGCACTTTTTGCACTTTTTTTCAGTGTAATTACTATCTAGCAATAGCTTTTGTAGGTTAGAGTAAGAAAAAAAATTGTTTATAATGTTTGAAACAAATTAATGAACAAAAGCCATTTTTTTTTATTTGCAATGATTAGTTGTTTGAAATTCACAGTTTTTATATAAAATATGAGAGAAATGTATGCCTAATTATCATAAATTAAAAATATCTGCTGCTTGGCAGCATTATTTAAACAATTTTTATAAACAAATACACGGTTTTCGTATGTCACAATGAATAGGCTCGATTTTTTTTTTGCAGAATCGACCAAACATGTATTGCCAAGGACTTATTGCTGTTATTTTTTCAAAATTAACAGCAACTGGTAATTATGCGAACAATATTTATAAACAAATTCACATTTTTAACATTATTCCGCGAATCGGGCCAATTTTTTTCGCGGAACCTACTAAAAATGTATCGTGCATATTCATTATGTACGGTAATCAAACATTAGGATCAAAAGCAGTTTAACTTTTCAGTAACCCTCATGATATTTACGGAATAAATTATTAGCATCTTCGGTTGTTGTCAAGATACGATTCCCAATAAAAAACATAATTTGATAACACTATAAGTAAAAACCCATCACACCTTTGATTAATACACGTAATGACCTTGGGTTTTTTAGCTCACTTCGCAAACAAAAATTATCATTGAAAAATGGTCAAACTGTGAAATTGTTTACAAATATTGTTTAAACAATCAACACCTTTTCCTTGTTAGAAAAATGTGACAAGAAGGAATAATTGGCAAGACATTTATTGTTGATTCCGCAAAGAAAATTAATACTTTTTATGAAAAAATGGTAAAACTGTGCATTTCTACATAAATATTGTTTAAATTATGAACAGTTCTTGTTAATTGAACAAACAAGCCAACAAGGAGTCATTGGTAAGACATTCTTACTCCACAAAAAAAAATAAGCCTATTCCTGCAAAAGTGACCAAAATGTACATTTATTTATAAAAATTGTTTAAATAATTAACTTTTATTACCGTTGGCAAAGTATCATAGCAAAGAGTCATTGGATTTTTTTTTGAAAAATGGTAAAATGTGCATTTATTCATAAAAATTGTTTAAAAAATTAATATTATATTTGTTATCAATGTGAACAAAATTACAGCTAAGAGTTACTAACGATACATTTTTAGTATGTTCCGCGAAAAAAATTGGCCCTATTCGTGGAATAATGTTAAAAATGTGAATTTGTTTATAAATATTGTTTGAAATACTACCAGTTGTTGTTAATTTGAAAAAAATGACAGCAAGGAATCATTGGCAATACATGTTTGGTCGATTCTGCAAAAAAAATGGAGCCTATTCATTGTGACATACGAAAACTGTGTATTTTTTTTATAAAAATTGTTTAAATAATGCTGCGAAGCACCAGATATTTTTAAATAATCATAATTAGGCATACATTTCTCTCATATTCTATATAAAAACTGTAAATTTCAAACAACAAATCACAAAAAATGGCTTTTGTTCATTAATTTGTTTAAAACATTATAAACAATTTTTTTTCTTACTCTAACCTACTGAAAGCTATTGCTAGATAGTAATTACACTGACTTAAGCTCTTCTTTAGTCAATTCGCAAATCTTACAAAAAAAGTACATCTGCGAAAAGTTAGGATAAAAATATTGTTTATTTTGTTGTTAAATAAAGAATTTTGGTTTAGCCAAATCAAAATTCCCATTAAAAAAAAAAACGTCAAAATCCATTGAAAATTGGGTTGTAGACAGACTTTTGTCCACAAAAAGTGATTTTCGCTACACTGTGCGTCGGGGAAATAGGTATGAGAAAAAATCAATTCCCTTCAATGCACCTTGAAAAGTTTAACAGAACAGTACTGAAAGGAATTAAAAAATACGAAAATTCGTAGTCAGGATCAATGAAATTAAATCCCTGTCAATGAACGTCGAAAATATTGAAAAGTTTGAGTATGCAAAAGAAAAAATGGATTGAAATAAATTCAATTTCAAAATACTTGGTTGAATTAAAATGAAAATTAATTGTTATAGAATATTTTTTAATTAATAAGTAATAACTGAAAAAATAAAAAAGAGCCTAACAAGGCATAGTTTAATTAAAGGCAACCACACGATTTAACCCAAAGTTCATGCAATTTCATTTTTCTTCTCGATTGTTAATGTAAATCCTATTATATAATTTTTATTATTTCGATATGCATATCTTAAATAAAAAAACTAAAAATAAAATTTTTGAACCTCAAAAGTAGATTTTTTAAAAGACGGATAGATGAAAGATTTTGATTTTTGTTGCAAAATAATCAGAAAACTACCCACATTCAAAATCTACAAGAATATTTACAGTGCAATACAGATGTACTAAAAATTATTGTAGAATATTCGATGACAATTTTATTTGAATGCACGTAGATGTTTTTCATAGATATATAAAAAATAATAGTATTTCTTGTGGTATAACCTATATATTATCCATCAATTGACTATCTACTCAATTATTTATTCATTTACTATTATCAATTCATTTTCGTTTTGATTTTATCTTGACTTTCACCTTATTATTAAGTTATTATCATTATTACTCGATGTATATATATTTTTAATTCATTATTTATTTACTACTTAATAAAATGTATACATTTAACAGTAACCATTTCTTACAATCTTTGATCAGTCAAAGATTTATGTAATTGTCATTACAATCCCTAAAATTATTAATTTTAACCACCTTTTTCACTTCATATGTAGCTGATACCTTTAAAAAGTATATTATATTTATTTATATTGTTATTTATTCAAGAATACAAAAATTTTATTCATAAGATTAACGAAAATTGAAACTTTTAAACTTATATTCCAAAAAATGGATTTAAAATATTTTTAAGCAGATATTTTCTGAAGGTACCAGTGGGAATTAAATTCATTTAAAATGTATGCTATATTTTGGAATTCGAAACAATATCATAAAGATTTATTCTGAAGGTATTAGAGGGAATTAAATAAATTTAAAATAAATTCTACTTTGCGGAATTAAAAACAATTCAATATACATATTTTCTGAAAGAAATGGAAGGAATTAAATAAATTTGAAATGTATCCTACTTTACGAAATTAAAAACAATTAATTATAGATATGTTTTGAAGGTACTGGAAGGAATTAAATAAATGTAAATTTTGTCCTGTTTTTGGAACACAAAATAATTCGGAGAGTCCTTGTTGTCGCTATGGGGACTGCCGGGAATTAAATTTTTGGAATTCTGGTTAAAAGTACCAGAAGTTTTTGTTTGACAATCTTCTGGTTAGGTTTACCATAAATTCAGGTAATTTAACCAGAGCTTCTGGTAGGATTAACCAGAAATCTTTACTAGACTGTTTTCTGGTAGCTTAGGAATAAAACGTTCTGGTCAACATAACCAGATGTTCTGGTAAACTTAACCAGATGTTCCGGTAAACTTAACAAGATGTTCTGGCAAACTTACCAGATTTACTGGTAATCTTAACCATATGTTCTGGTAAACTGAACCAGATGTTCTGGTGAGCTCAACCAGAAATTGTGGTAGACATCGATTTTCAACTAATGAATTTCGAATTTTTTACCTTCATGGGCTCTTGCTCACCCTCTCTGGAATTACATGGACTGCGTCCCAAAGGAAATAATAAAAAAAAAGTTTCCGAAAGCAGGTTTATGAAATTGTTGCTGTTTATGAAACTTCATGTTAAGACTATTTTTTTGGAATTTTCTATAATATGTACCTAGGCCACTCGGTTAATGCCAAAATGTTTGAACATTCACTTTTTTATTTATTGTCTACAATATTAATATTTTCGAGAACATTTTTCAGACACCCGAAAAATATGCCGTCTTTTCTTACAAAATAAATAAATTCACGATTCAATATAATTATTTATACTTATATAACCGAAAATAAATTAAACTACTTCGCTGAACTTTGTTTTTTTTTGTTGAATTCAACTATTCCATTTTTTGTTAAGAATTGATTTCTTTAGAAAATTAATCTTCTTGGTTGAAACTTTATGTTTTTGGTTGAAGATGCAAATATTTATTTGGTAAAACATTAATTTACTTTGTAGAAAATTTAACTGTATTGCTGATTTTTTTTTTTTTCAAATTAACTTTTTGGCTGTGTCTAATCGCTCTGAAAAAAGTGGGAGTTGGAAAAGGGGATGGACTAGTCCCGAAAACTCGAGACGACTAGCCAAAAGCTTATGAAAAATATGTGACTATTCATACAGAATTTTGGTACGAGACAATTCGTAAATTTTTACCTGAAATTATAACTATTCAATTTTCAGTTGAAAATTTATCTTTTTTAGTCGAATATTGAACTACTTTGCTGGAATTTCATGCATTTTGTTACAAATTTGAGTTTTTCGGTAGGAAATTTATCGTTTTAATTAAAAATTCGTTTTTTTTTTTTTGGTGAAAATTATTTTCTTCAAATGAAAATCTAACTCTTCCAATTTTTATAGTCAATAATTTGTTTATAGTTATATATCAACTATTCGGTTGGCAATAATTAATCTTTTTTGGTAAAAAATTAATCTCCTTGCTTAAAAATGTATATTTCTGATTAAAAATTAAACTATTCTGGTACAAAATTTAGCCATTTTGTTGAAAATTCGTTTTTTTAGTTTAAAAATTATTTATTAACTAAAATAGTATATATGCACCTAGGGGGAGAAAAAGTGCCTCTCCCCCTTGTTGCATACGATATTTTTTATAGCAAATGGATGACTTCAGACATTTCTCGAAATACAGTCATGATTTCAGCCCAAATTAGATTTTGAAAAAAGCATGAAATTTTGGATAACTTATTCCAAATTATAAAAAATTCAATTAAAAAATTGCCGGAAATTTTTGGTAATTTACGGTTATATTAAAGGTGATTTATGGTGACTTGCCATAAATTGCCCAAAATTCAATTAAAAAATATCTATAAATTTGCGGAAATGTACGGTCATTTATGGTAATTTTACAGGTAAATATGGTAACTTGCCATAAATTACCCAAAATTAATTTTGAAAAATTTCCGAAAATTGTCCGTAATTTGATCAGTTATATATGGTAACTTTCCATAAATAACGGCAAAATTCTATTATCTGCAACCATAATTTCCTCACAATTTTTACGGTGAATGGGCTGATAATCGTAAAATGCATGTGTCATGAAAATTTAATTATTCCATTTTTTATAGTTAAAAATCAAGTATTTGGTTGAAAATTAATGTGTATTGTTGAAAATGTGTTTTTTTTTTTGGAAAACAAAACAATTTTTTTGATTGAAAACTCGATTTGTTTTAGTTGAAAATTATTTTCTCTAACTGAAAATTCAACTATTCCATTTTTGATTGTAAATAAGTTTGTATAGTTAAAAATCAACTATTCTTTGTTGAAAATTAATTTTTTGGTTGAAGAAACATCTTTTTTGTTGAAAAATCATCTCCTTGGTTAAAAATTGAGCTATATTTTCAAGTAATTTTATTTGTAAAGAATTGATTTTGAATGTTTAAGTATTCCACATTTTGTTAAAAATTTATCATTTTTATTTGAAAATTCAACTATTTGGTTGAAAATGTATGTATTTTGTTGAAAATTCGTCTTTTTCGGTGAAAAATTAATCTTCTGAATTAAAAATTCATGTTTTTTGTTGAAAATTCAACTATTTGGTTAAAACTTAATCTCCTTTGCTGAAAATGAAACAATTTGGTTAAAAAGTATCTTTATTAGTTGAAAAGTCAACTGTTGTGAAATCTAAAATCATTGTGAGATCTTTGAAATCTTTGCGAAATCTTTGAAATAATTAAAAACGTTTTTGAAATCTTGAATTCTGTCTGAAATTTTTTGAAAACCTTGTGAAGTCTTTTGAAATCTGTTGAAATATTCAAAATCATTGTGACATTTTTCTAAAATCTTTGAGAAATCTTTTGGAATCTTCTCAAATCCTTCGAAATATTTTTAATATTTGTGAAATATTTCAAAAAATTTTGACATCTTTGCGTACACGTAAATTTGTAATGCTTAATCATTTCATTATTTTTCTTTTTTATCCTACAAGCGAACAAAATAAGTTACAAAACGACAGAATTCAAATCTGAATTTTTTTCAGCTATCTGAGATATTTATACTGATCACTATTTTATCAACTGGCTTCGGGGCAAAATTGGATGCCTTCATTCCCACATACTTCCGGTCTCTCGAAGAGCCTATTCTAATTAATTTCCCTAAGAGGATCAATTTTACAAGGCCCATGGCTCAGCGATTTTACCTTCCACCGGAAAGTATTACTCTACCGGAAGTCATCGATAACCGTTTGAGAAGTTCTACCTGGGTTGATTTTCATAAACTTAATCAACCAGATTTATTTTTGCAAACTCCATATGAAAATAGCGAAAGAGACCACTTTTTCAAATTTAGATCAAGTAATACGCAAACGAAACAAGTCTCAGATTTAAATTCTCAAGATTTTGATTCTGCATTTGTGAAAGTCACTGAGATGTCATGCAGAAATTCTGGAGAAGATCTTTATTTTAGGTATTTTTGGTAGAAGAAATTATAAAAAAATACGGGTGCACATTATTAGGGTGGTCCAAAACCGCATTAGATTTTTTTTATTTCATACTCTAGCCCCCTCCACTCTCAAATTCGTTCGACTAAAAAACAAACGTTTTTTTTTTGTTGAAAAAATTGATATTTAGTAGAATGGCGCCTGAAAAATAAAAGTCAGTTTTTCCAAAATTATACCCCTCACTTTAAAAAGTTGGGAAATTTGTAAAACTTTCAAAATTTTGTAAATTATTCTGAGGTGCAAAAATGGTATGAAAATTATTTTGGTTTTGTGGTTTAGACAGCAAGAATAGGAAATTGAAAATAATAAAAAGAATTCCTGTTCAATACAAGAATTCTTTTTCAAGAAAGAAAAAAATTTGTTTATTGAGTTTTTAATATTTGGAAATGTTGTTACGGGGGACCTATTTAGTTTAAATTAGAATTACAATTGTAATTTGCAAAATTCACGAAAATTGTAAGTAAACATTTTTTGTTTAAAAATATAAAATCATGGCGTGATACTTGCTACCTAGAATAGTACTTATAGAAAGATGCAAGAAAGTTCCCAAAAAAAATTTTGGACCACCCTAAGTTGTATTCTTGGACTGATAAGTCCAATAATAATTATGTTAAATGTTTGATGATGATTAAGATTTTTTTATTTAATTTAGAGCATCTCTGACCCCGCCGAAAAATACTGATCAACCAATAATCGAAAATGCTGGAAGTGCTGACTGTCAGATTTTGAAACTGAATGATGAATATAAAATTGATTTTAGTAATAATCAATTTTGGAATTGTGGAGTCGTAGACTGTTCTGATGAATCAGGAAATAATTTTTGTCTGAGTTTACGATTTCCAATTATTACTGGCCTTAAATTGAAAGAAGATTTCAAAATCACTTTACAATGCAGAGGACAAGACAAAACTGTTTCTCACGTGAAAAAAATCAGCGTCAAAAGTCTGGACACGTAAGTATAAAAATTAAGATTATATTTGCTAGAGTGGGCGGGAAAATTCAAATTTTCGAAACTAGAAATGGTCTCGTTCTAAAAATTTCCTTCTGGGAAAGACAAATAGATGGCAAAATAAAATGTTGAAATCGGTGGATATTTGACCCTCGCGCATCAAAGTAAAAGTTTCAATTTTTGATTTATTTTTTACCAATTTTCTATAGGCCGAAAATTCTAGAAAATTTTTGATGGGTAGAGTTTTTGTCAGTGAAAAATAATATAAAATTATAAATCAAAAAATACTTTGTGTTAACAGGCCTCACAGTCCCTATGGGATAAAATATAGGGACCAAAGGGTACTTTTCGTCACGCTCACAGGGTACTTTTTTCGCGCTCAAAGGGTAAAAAATTCAGGATAAATTTATAAGACTTCAAAACAATTCAAGTTAAATTCCAACGAATTCGAATGAGTTAGAAACAATGTTAAAAGTAAAAAAAATGCCATTGATTTCCGTAAAATTGGAATGAATTTAGAGGAATTTAAGATAATCGAGAAGAATTCGATGAAATTAATAAAAATTCATGGTGAATTAAAAAAAAAATGTAATGAATTGAAAACAATTTTAAAATATGAAGAAACTTTTATGAATTCAGTAACTTTGAAATGAGCTTAGAAAAATTCAAGGGAATTCAAAAGAATGTTATGAAATGCCTAAGAATTCAAGGTGAGGTTAAAAGAATTCAGGATCAATTAAATAAAAACTTTTAAAAATTAAAAAAAAATCCATTTAATTAAGTATAATTGAGTAAAAAAATTCAAGGGAATCCCAAAGAATTAAAAAGAATTCAGGGTGAATTAAAAAAAATAATTTCAAATCTCTTCAAATCTGTGAAAACCTACTAGTTATAAAAATCGAAAAAATCCATTTATTTTTGTAAAATTTGAGTGAATTTAGAGGAATTTAAGGGAAACGAGAAGAATTCGATGCAATGCACAAAAATTCAAGGTGAATTAAAAAAAAATCAAATGAATTGACAAAAATTTAAAAATATGAAAAATGCATTGAATTGAGTAAGTTTGAAATCAATTTTAGAAAAAATTAAAGAGAATTCAAAAGAATTTGATGAAATGCCTAAAAATTAAAGGAGAGTTTTAATGACTTCAAGATGAATTAAACAAAAACTTTAAAAAAATCCATTGACCTGAGTAAAATTGAGTGCATCTAGAAGAATTCAAAGGGATTTAAAAGAATTCAGGATAAATTAATAAGAATTTAGGGCGAATTCCAAATGAATTGCAAAAAATATTGGAAAATCTCTTAAAATCTTTGAAACCCTACGAAATCCCTGATTTCTTGTGAATAAATACTTTGAAATCCATTAAAATGTTTAAATCCCTTAAAAATATCAAAAAAGGGAAATCCCTTGAAATTGTTTAAATCTCTTGAAAATGTCTTGGAATCTTTTAAAATACCTTAAAATATTTCAAAGTCTTCGAAATCCCTTCAAACTATTGAAATAAATAAAACATTTCTGGGAATCGTTAAAATTTCCTAAAATATTTCCAATCCTTTGAATCTTTTGTAATCCCTTGAAACTTTTTAAAGCTCTTGAAAATGCATGGGAATCTTTTAAAATACCCTAAAATATTTCAAATCCCTTGAAATCAATTAACAATTTCTTTATAATCTTTTAAAATAACCTAGAATATTTCTAATCCCTTAAAATCGTTTGAAATACCTTGGTATTTTTTAAATCTCTAAAAAATGCCAAGGAATTTGAAAAATACCTTAAAATATTTCAAATCCTTTGCTCATTTTATCAATTAATCTACAGAACCATGAACCAATTATATAAAAACTGTAAAAAATAAAAAAATCAATTGAATTATGTAAAAGCAAGTAAATTTAGAATTTAAAATTTCAAAAGAATTTCAAAGAATTCAGGATAAATTAATAAGAATTCAGGGTGAAATCCAAAAAATTATTTTAAATCTCTTGAAATCTTTAAAATCCTACGAAATAACTCACTTTTCTTGAATAAATTCTTTAAAATTATTAAAGTCCATTAAAAATTCTTTGGAATCTTTTAAGATTTCATAAAATAATTCAAATCCTTTGAAGTTTTAATAAAAGAAGACAAATTTTCAACCAAATAGTTGAATTTTGAACTGAAAAAATAATAATTTTCAATCGAAAATGGAATAGTAAAATTTTTAGTTTAAAAAATTATTTGTAAAACAAACATAAGAGTTTTCAACTAAAACAATGAATCTTTAACTGAAATAGTTCAATTTTCAAACCAAAAAATTAATTTTTACTAAAAAAAGATAAATTGTCAACCAAAACTTTAATAATTAAATTTTCAGTTAAAAAAATTAGTTTAAAAAAAAAACTAACTTTCAAAATAATAGTTACAATTTCTAACAAAGTGATGAATTTTTAAATGAAATTGTAAATATTTAACTGCAATAGTTGAATTTCAAACCAGAAAGATGAATTTTTAACTGAAATGATGAATCATTAACTAGAATAATTGAATTTTTGAACAAAAAGATTAATTTTCAACCGAGAAGATTAATTTCTACCAAAAAAGACGAATTTTCAACTAACAAAGATAATTTTTCAACCAAAAATTGAATAATCAAATTTTTAGTCAAAAATGAATGTTCAACCAAAGACATGAATTTTGAACTAAAATTATGAAATATTCAACTGGATCAATAGTTACATTTTCAGTTGGAAAAAAAATAATTTTCAACCAAAAAACATCCAAAGAAAAAACAAATTTTCAATCAAGCAGCTCATTTTTCAACCAAAGAAATGAATTTTTAATTAAAACGATGGATTTTCAACTAAAAAAAAAAATTAATTTTTAACAAAAGAGCTTAACTTTCAACCAAATAATTTTATTTCCAACCTAAAAGATGAATTTTCAACTAAAATAATAAATATTTGACTGGAATACTTGAATTTTTAACCGAAAGGAAGAATTTTTAAACAAGAAGATTAACTTTCAAAGAAAAATAAGATAATTTTTTACCAACAAAAAAATCGATTTTTTAACAAAATACATGAATTTTCATCGGAATAGTTAAATTTTCAATTAAAAAGACAAATTTTTATCCAAATTGTGGAATTCCAAACTTGAAAATTTTAATTTTAAACTCAGAATGGAACAGTTAAATTTTCGTTTAAAGAAATTAATTTTCAACCAAACTGGTGAATTTTCAAATAAAATGATGAATCTTTAACTGGAATAGTTTAATTTTATGCCAAAAAGATGAATTGTCAACCATAAAGTTTAATTGTCTACAAAAATAGATGAATTTTCCACAAAGTACATACATTTTCAAACAAATAGTTTAATTATTAAATGAAAAATATCAATTTTCAACCAAATAGTTGAATTTTCATCAAAAAAAGATAAATTAATTTTTAACAAAAGTTTAACTTTTAACCCAGTAGTGTAATTTCTAACTAAAAAACGATGAATTCGCAACGAACAATGTAAAAAAAAATTTCTATTATAATTCAGAAATATTTCTTCTTTGAAATTCTCCTTCTACTCTGAAAACTGCTTAAAGTACTTTTATTACCAAAAATTTAGAAGAGGGAACTTTCAAATTGTGACGAATTCTGACTTGAAAGAGGGATTTTTAAAAATTCCGTTTATTATATTCTTGAATTTTGCTATGATCAGAAGTAAATTCCCGGTTTTTAAATTAAATTCCCGATCATTTCCCGGTCAATAAAATACCAGGTCATTTCCCGGTTTCCCGGTCAAGTCGCCACCCTGAATTACCTAAAATATTTCAAATTAAAAGCTCTTGAAAATGCCATAGAAGTTTTAAAAATAGCCTAAAATCTTCAAAATCCCTTCAAATTATTGAAATCTATTACAAGTTTTTCGGAATCTTTAAAAATAATCTGAAATATATCAAACGAATTCAAAACAATTCAGTCACTAATGTGATCTTTTCATTTAAAAAAGTGAATAAAAAATGATTTGAGGAAAAATTGACTAATAGTGACTGTGTGTGGCAGCCCTGATTATTTTTTACAGTTATTTATTACAGGAATTCCCTGATTTTTGCTATTTTTTCAAAATGCACTTGGAAGCTTTGATCTTATTATAAATTTTTTTTAAGTTCCACTAAGGGTCTGAAAATAGGGTACCATAGGGACCATACCATAGGTACTATAGGGACTAGGGTCTGTGAGCCCTGCGTTAAAGTTAGATTAAACGAAAAAAAATGTCGAGCCTAAAATTCTTTCAGCTGAAATCCAACAAACAGGCAATTATTTCGATATGAAGAAAGAGAATAGAAAAAAATTATATCAAAATCAGGATTTTTGTCTTCTCTGAGCAATTCTCACACCTGCAGATCATTAAAAACATTTTTTTGGATCAGAAAAAAATAATGGCAGGTTTCTTTGCTTCAAATAATGGAATTTTAGACACTATGCTTTCAAATAAAATTTTATAATTTTTTAGCGCATAGGAAATTTGCTAAAAAATTGAAACTTTGAAAATGAAATTTGAATTTCTGAATCAGCGAAAATTATAATTAAAATATTAAATTCTAGAACTGCGAGAATGGCCCCGAGAGTTGCAGGAGGTGGCAACGATTTTCAGACCGATGTTGCTCTCTATAGAAAAACTTACAATTCTGAAAATATTTTTGACAAAAGAATAGAATCTGGAGGAACTGTTATTCTGGGAGAAGAAATTTTATTACGAGTTTCAATCAGAGAAGGAGATGGTAATTTTCAAAAATAATAATCATAAATGAAGATCATAAACTAGTCAAAATTGGGGTGGGTCAAATTGGAAATCAAACACGGCCTACTACTCAAAATTTTAAAAATAAGTATAAAAAATTCATAATTCTCACGAGTTTTGCAAAAATTGCTAATATTGACTTTTTTTCTTGTACTAAATATGCCCAATTTTCACGAATCTTATCAGATTTCAATACTTTCAGTCTTTCTAGGACAAAATCACATTTTTATAAACCTCAAACTAAAATAATTTTTAAAAGCTTTCGAAACTATTCTAATGTATTTTTGGGCATATAGATACTTTCTCGATCTCAAAATTTACATAAAAAATATTGAGAAGATTTTATAAATTAAAATTGCTAAACCCTGAATAAAATGAAGATTAATAATTCTCAGTAATTATCAGTTTTGCCAAAATCGCTCTTATAATTTTTTTTTTGTAATCTACAACAAAAAATTGTAAATCTGTAGACTTATTTGAACAGTAATGTCTTGTTTTCAACCACGTTGGAAAAATGAATTAAAATTTTTTTTAGGCTCTTTTGAAATGTGTATTTGTTTTTATATTGCACTGGAAATATCTATGAATATGCCCGTGTAGAAATTTACTATGGCCCAGACCGGGCCAAATCTGGCTCAGATCTGGAAAACGGACCTGGGCCCGATCGCTGATGAAACACACGGCCCGATCGGAGCCAGATCTGGCCACCCGATCGGTACTCGACCTGGCCCCGACCAATTTCCCGTTTAAAGCCATCTTTCAAATTTATAATTTCTTATAATTTTGGTCATAATAATAATTTTATAACAATAAAAATTAATGAAGTGAACTATATTTTTTATTGAAGTACAAAATATTAACGCAAAAACAAACTCAATACATTTTTTAGTCTTTTTGACTTCATTATTTACAATTTCCGCCCCAGTCTTTGGCGGAAATTTCTTAAAAATAATTCTAGTTTTGAGTCGAAACGGGTAATTCGCAAAAAGAATTCAAATTATGGACTAGAACAAGGAACTTTTTAAAGAATATTAATTCTAAGCTAAAACTGGAAATTTTCGAAAAGAATTAACATTCTGAATTGGAAGAGGGAATTTTTTTAAAATAATTATAATTTTGATTGGAAACGGGTAATTCGCGAAAAGAATTAAAATTCTGGACTAGAACGGGAAATTTTTAAAAAGAATTCTAATTCTGAGTTGAAACGGAGTTTTCAAATTTGAATAAATTCTGAGTTGGAACAGGGAGTATTTAAATTTCAACCAATTTTAAGCTATAATTGGACATTTTCAAAAAGAATTAGAATTATGGACTGTAACAGGGAATTTTTCAAAAGAATTCTAATTCTGTGTTGAAACGGAATATTCAAATTTAAACAAACTTTCAATTGGAACAGGAAATATTCCAATTTTAATCAATTTTGAGATGGAATTGGACACTTTCGAAAAAACTTCAAAGTCTGCATTGGAACAGGGCACTTTTCAATAGAAACTTAATTCTTAGTTTGAACGGGTAATTTTCAAAAAGAATTAAAATTCTGGATTGGAATTTTTTAATATTGACAGCATCTGACCTAGAACGGGAAATTTCGAAAAGAATTCAAATTCTGGATTGGAGACGGGAATTTCTCAAAAGAAATTTAATTCTGATTGAAACGGGGTATTTTCGAAAAGTATTGAAATTTCAAGTTTTTGGAAAATTCCAATTAAAACGCTTTAAAATATGTAACCATTGAAATCTTTTTAAGACTATAAGCTTAAAATTTTGAATCTTGAATTGAAAAAAATGTTACTGCCCTTCAAATTTTCGAAATCATAAAAATAACTATTCAATAAATATAAAATATCTGAATTATTGCTATAAAACTGAAACTACAAGATAAGAATGACTTAACTATGACCATTTTTCTTTAAAAATAATAAATTAAACTCTAAATTTAGCTCTAAAATCTTCGGTAAAATTAAAATAAGAATGAAATAAAATATTGAGGTTATGTCGAAGAAAACTGAATTTTTGATACTTACAATCCTAAATATTTATAAGTTCATTTTTAGAGTTATAGATGCTATACTTTATCTTTCAATTATATCAAAAACTAAACGCGTTACTTTGATCTTCTAGAATTCCTGGAATTTGCATTTCGGGTTGCGTTCCACTTTCTTCTTCATCATCTGCATCAATATCTACATAATTTTCAATATATAATCAATAACTTGGGTTAAAATTTACATACATTTTTTTATTTGTGTAACTATAATACAAACTCAAAATATCTTAAAAATATACTATTCATAATAAGTTTTCAAATAAATTTCAATTTTGAGGTTAGGTGTCGATTCAATCAATACGATTTAACGATTTACTTACCCTCGTTCACACAGCGAAAATTGTCTAAAGCAGCTAAGGCGCGATGCTTTCGAGCTCGTGGTATACTAGGCTTTGCCGTATTGTTTATTGTATTATACACTTAAACTTAGATAATAAACATGAATTTTATCAACACTAACACACTTCATTTGACAGCAAGGCAAGTTCCCTAAATTGGAACTAGGTGGCGTTGCAATACTTGAACCGGTCTGGCTCGGGTCTGGGCCATGGAATTATCCCGATCTGGCCCCGAAGATACTAAACCGATCAGGGCCAGATCGGTAATCGGGAAAATATATGGCGATTTCTGCACGGGTGTATTAAACATCGAAAAATCATTAAAATCCAATTAGCGGTGTGGGAGATATGGGGTTTTCCAAAGAGTCTCAAAATTACTAATTGTAAATTTTTTCACCAGGTTGGCGTTATTCAAAAATCAACGACGTAACAATGCACTTTGTAGAGAAAAAACAACAAAAAAGAATAATGAACAGCCTCACGATTTTGGATGCAAATGGATGTTTAAATCCTCAAGTTCGAGTAATATGTTCGAGAGAACAATACCGGGTCTCTCCTTTAGAAAGTTACTTACTTTTTCAAGCTTTCATGTTTGAAAATATGAAAGAAAGTGATGAGATGATTTTAAGTGTAAAAGTCACTGGATGTCTCGATGGAGCTGATTGTATTCTAAATTGTCCAGAAGGCCACGCTAGAAGATCAAAGAGAAATTCCCAAAATAATCGAAATCAAACTATAAAATGGGAAGATGATATTGAATTCAGGATTTTGCGAAAGGAAGAACACTCACAATCATTGGATTTTAATTTAGCGATTCCTTATGCTTTATCAGCTTTGATTTTGATAGCCGCTGGTATTTTAATTTATTTTGCTAAGACTTTTCGTAGACAAAGATTTTCTAGATTCAATTTGAGCTGAGAAATTCTTGGTTTAAATTGAATTCTTGAATAAATGTATTATTGATTGTAAGTTATTTTTAAAGAATATGATGATAAATGAAGTTGTAAATAAATAAGAGGATTCTGTAATTGAGGTTTATTAAGGGCATGTACCGTATCGTCACTTTCACTGTTCAGCACAATTGAATAATTTCCAATTGAAAAATATATAAAATTAAATAAATTTCAATTTAAAATCTTCAAAATTGAATAATGTTTAATTTAAAATCTTCCAAATTGAACTATTCCAAAAAAGCATTCAAAGTTGCTTCCTTTTCTAATGCACAGATTTAATATTAAAGATTTTGAGATTGAAAATCTTCAAAAAAGCAGAATTTTTCATTGTTGATCTTTAAAATTGAACTACATGTTACAAAAAGCAGTTCAAAGTTACGTCACTTTAAAGTATAAATATTCCGAATTAATGAATCTTTAATATTGTAAATCTTAAAAATTGGAGAATTAAATTGCTAATTGTTAGAATTGTAAAATTTTCAATTATATATCTTGAAAATTGCAGAAGTTTTAATTGTAAATCTTTAAAATTCAAGAG
This sequence comes from Andricus curvator, assembly GCA_932195095.1. Classification (NCBI taxonomy): domain Eukaryota; kingdom Metazoa; phylum Arthropoda; class Insecta; order Hymenoptera; family Cynipidae; genus Andricus; species Andricus curvator. The sequence goes on from CAKNYM010050753.1 coordinate 212,886, forward strand.
TTTTCAACATTAAATCTTCAAAATTGGACTATTCCAAAAGAAGCATTGAAAATTGAAAAAAATTTCAATGTAAATCTTGAAAATTGAACTACATATAAAAGAAGCTCAAAATTACATAATTTTAAACTATAAACTTGCCAGATTAATCTTTTTTTTAGTCTTTATTTGGAAATCTTAAAAATTGAAGAATTTAAAAATGTAAAGCTTAAAATTGACCTATCCCAAAAAAATATTAAAAATTTGGCACCTTTAAAGTATAAATCTTGAAAATTGAATAATTAGCAGCTATCTTTTCAAAATTGAAGAATTTTTAATTGTTACTGTTCCAAATTGTAGAACTTTGAATTTTTAATATTTGATATTGAGGAGTTTTTAATTTTGAAATTTAATAATGACTGAATGAATAATATGCGCAATTCTATAATTTCAAAATTCAAGAATTTTCAGTTGTATCTTTTCATAATTGTAGAACTTTGAATTGTAAATTTTCAATATTAAAGACTTTTTTATTTTTTAAATTAAAAATTATGCAAGTTTCAAGTTTTTAAATTAAAAATTCTGTAATTTTAATATTATTTGAAAGTTCTTCAATTTATAAGATTTAAAATTTATTTATAGGTCAGTTCAAGGGTAACGCCTTTGTTGCAGGATTTGAAAACTCTTGGCTTTTGAACTTCAAAATCATCAACATTTTTCAAATTAAAGAATTTTCGGTTTTAAATCTTCAAAATTGAACTTTTTCAAAGCAAAAAAAAAAACATTCGAAATTGCATCATTTTCTATTATACGCATTAAATATTGAAGACTCTTTAATTGCATATTAAAAAGAAGTTGCAAATGACATGTTAAACTATAAACATTCCAAATTAATAAATATTCTATTATAAATCTTGAAAATTGAACTATTCCAAAAAAAAAACGTGAAAAATTACATATCTTTTAAATATAAATTTTGAAAATTGAATAATTCGCAAAATTTAATCATTCTTATAGGTACATATTTAAAACTAAAGAGTTTTCAATTTTCAATCTATCTGGGCACATAGTTCTTAACGAAATTTAATTTCGTTAATTTTAAATCTTCAAAATTACATTATTCCTAAAAAAATATTTCAAATAAAATCGTTTCAAAATATTTTATATTATAAAAAAATGAAAAATCATCAAGATAGACCTATTTAAACGAAATGTTCAAAATACACTAAATTATATTATACTGAATATTAGATTTATTTAAATTAATTATACTAAATTGCATGTACCTCGGTCCGGGACTGCTTATTCAGATATAGCAAAATAAAGTATCATTTTAATGTTTTGTACCTTATTTTACCTTTATCTTTATTCGCAGTTACCCCAAGAAATGTATCATTTCATTAAATGTATATTATTATAGTTCATATTGATATTGAAATATTTTTTCATTTTTTGGTTTTTATATTAAAAAATGTATATAAGTATAAAATTTCAATGAAACGATACTTTAGTCAGGGCATTCGCTATCCGCCACCTGCGACCCGCCCAGTAGCTGAGGTTCGCCCTGGGAAAAATTTGTTTTGTAGTTTAAAATTAAATAAAGATTTAAATATTTTTGAATTCCATTCAATATAGGTAAATATATCAATTATTTCATCATATATAATTTAATAATTAGTTAAAGTTATACGTTATAGCGCGTGTCGAAATAATTTCACGATTTTTTATTATTTTATATTTTGGCTAACATTAAAGCCAAGGGAAACGGTCATAAAGTTTGAAAATCCGATTTTCTATCAATTATAAGTTTTTCTTTAAAGAATTAAATTTTTTTTTTCATATTTTATGAAGTTTTTTTTTACATGAATAATAATAAAGAAACTCGTGGATTTTGAATGCCGATTTTTTTTGTTCCAAATGGTGGGACGTACAAAAGTCACAAAAGAAAAGGTGTTTTTTTTTTCTAGATATACAAAGCACGTTTTTCAATGCCGTTGGCAAATCACATGGAAATTGATAAAACCCGAGTTTTCGTCTTTTACTCAGAAAAAAAGTCTGCTCATTGTATAGAATAGTAACAGCATGCGTTTTTTATCATATTTACAGAAAATCCTGGGTGATTTACGGTATTTCTCAAATGACTTACCGAAAATTCATGTAAGATTTATAGAAAAGTTTATGCTATCCTTAAATATGTCCGTAAATTTGTAATTCAGATTTTTTTCTCTGTGTGATTTATGACCATTGCGCTTGGCTATAACCTTGCAGAAAAAAGAATTTGAAAAATAGTTAAATAATTCTTACTCTAAACGTCAACTTTTGTATATTGTTTCATTTTGATCAAAAATATGTTTTTTCAACCTGCCCTCTTATACACCAGAATACTTAAAATTATATTTAAAATACGTCACTTAAGAGCCCTTTATAAGCAAGGTCCAACTTACACTTTAAATAAAATTCAAAATTAAACATAAAACCATATTTGATCTTACATTCAAAATTAGAAATATCAAGTTAAAGGAAACAAAGAAGTTTACAAAATTGGTATAATATTAAGTAATATTATTAATACTAAATTACATTGTTAGAAAATTCTTGAAATCCAAGAATTTTCAAATCACACATTATAACCGACTGCGCCACTAACTCAACACAGAGAGGTGGAAGGTTAGGGGTAATACCGCCATAAACCGTAATCTCAACATTAGAAATGACTAGGAAACAAACTATTGATGCTGACGCCTGCCTTGTGTTTCCTCTGAATCCAAGTCTCGAACAACAATTATCTAACAGAGAAAAGAAAAATTATTTATTTTTAAATAAATCACACTTTTAAATACACCCTCATAGCACGTAACAACTATACCTTACCAAGAAACTCCAACACCATTGAAGAATAGAAATCCGGCTCTCTGATCGGTCGGCCGCTCGTCTTCACTATTGGGATCAGACGAAAATCTGCTTTACGCCGGTACACAAGAATAATTGTTGGTCGACCCATTCTCGGAAAAACAAGATATTTGAATCTCAAACCAAGATTAGGAAAAAAGCGATGGTTGTTATAATAATTTAAAATATATCACTTATGCTTAGACATAAGATTCCTATTCAAAAAAAGTATTACTTACGAGTACTTCCTTAATTGGCGTAATAACTTGGATATCCTACTGTCTACTTTACTTACACAATTAACGACATAAGATGCAAAATTATGCGGATTTAAAACAAATTGAATATCCATATTGGCCTCAAATAATTTTGATATGTCCAGATTATAACAATTTAATCCTAACTTAGTGCTTCTTCTTTTGAAAAAATCCGCGTGCTTTTAATTGAGCTACGAATAGCCAAACTGTATATTTATCTTACGTTGCTTTTCCTAAACCTTTATTGTGTTCTACCAATTCGGATAGCTTCTTGTAAAAATAATACAATTATTTTCTAATTTCTTTTATGTGGTTGGACGGCCATGAAAGGATTATCCACAATATAAGAGTATTCACAGGTTACAAATTTATCGATAAATTCAATACATGTTTGATGCAATTTCTATTTCCCTACCGTGATAGATGCATTCTAAATTATTTAGTTAATATTTGTGTAACGGTAACAAGTGCGGTAGTTTTTATTGAGGCCTATATGGTTCTTTGTATTTTTCAAAAAAAAAAAAAAATTCAAAATTTTTGTTTGAAAAATTTACAATCGATAGTTTTACGGTAACAAATATTATTCTCCTGGTCGGTGAAACAAGACAGTCTTCCTCTGGTACTTGCCTCCAAGAAAGCTTCCAACCTCATTTATAATTGCATGAGTAACAATTATCTAAAAGAGAAAAGAAAAATTAATTCTTTTAAAATGAATAACATTTTTAAATATATCCACATAGTACGTTACAACAATACCTTACCAAGAAACTCCGACACCATTGAAGAGGAGTGGGAATTCCGGGAGGTGGGAATTTCGGAATGAAGTTGAGTTCGTTTGATCTCGAACAATTCTTATGAGGCGACTTGATTCCGAACATTTTCACCATCAGTGATAATGATTCCGTTTCATTCTTCCGAATGCGCGGAATGACGTGAAAGTTCATTCCGAATGATTCCGTTTCAATTCGAATACAATTGCCACTTTGCATGTTGTTTTTAGAGGAAATTAGGTGACACGTACATTTTTTCTTTAAACTTCTATACTTTTTGACCTAATTCTGATGATCCAATTTTCTTTCGGACTCTGAAGAGGTTAACCATCCTCTTTTCAAATCAGCCGGAAAAATGTTAAAAAGTTTAATTTTACCAAAATGGCGACCACTTCTTTGAAAATATAAAAAGTTAATTTTCACATAAAGCCTACTTATGTTTTTGCCAATGTTTCGCTTAATTTGATCTTTTAGAGAGAAGACATCCTGGGAATTGTATGCGGTCTAAACCATTTTTGTGGAAAGGAGAATTTTTTTCCTAAAATCGAATCGTCGCTATCTTTTAGGAAACAACCAAAATTTTATTTTTAGGGAATAATTAGAAAGATGGGGTGCCATTTATGAGATAGCTATATTTTTTCTCCTGAAAAGTTAATTTGAAAATTTTTTTCCTTAATAAAACAAGATGTCGCCATCGCAATCATGCAATCGCTGTATACCGATTTTTGAAGTTACTTAACCGTCGTTTCAATATCAGTTTTTCTATATAAAGTATAATAATAGATGCGATAGAAGCGTCGTGCAATTGTAAAATTTGAGGTTAGGAAGGCATGGGACCCGTCCAAAACGTAGTTACATATAGGTACGGTTTACACACGAAATATTCATTTCCTCAGCATGAAGACAAAATACAAGAAATTTTAATGACTCCAGGATATTAAAAGACCCCGAATATACGTGCGCTGTAAACAAAATTTAGTTCGGTCCTTGAAGCTTAAGTTTTGAATCTGACATTAATTACGTTCACTGTATTCAGTGACTTTCCATTAAAAACTTCTAAAATATTTATTTTATGAATTTTACATTTTAAAGCAATTCATAACATTGAAACAAGAACTTCACTTTTCCTATCACAGAAAGTAATAATGCCGGCCGAGCATGGAAAGTTATATTTAAAAACTTCAATCATTTGAAAAAATTAAAGCAGAGAAAAAATTTCTTTATCAAAAGTCCCAGGTGGTCTGGTCAACTATAATCTTTTTTCATTTGACATTGAAAACGGCTTTGAACATCTCAGAGTGTTCAACTGATAACAATACATTTTTTAAATACAATAATAGGCATTTCTCAATTCAATTCTTCATCTATTTTTCAACCTTTTTTACAAGTATATAATTTAGAAGTATTTTTCCTCGTTACATCATTTTCAAGTATCCGAAATCAAATCCATTTATCCCTTTAGTTTTTGTTCAAAATATCTATTCTAAAAATGCATGCTTTACGTAGGTTTGCAACTCCTAGAAAAATATGATCAATTAGTGCATTACTTATTTTTGTTCTTAGAAAAATTTTGAATATGAGTTTTATTAGCCTTTTGCCCCATGGCTACCGATACCGCCATACTCCTATTTATTCAAAAATTCATTTTCGCTGCTGATTCGGTTTCATCCACAACTGGTTGAAGAAAAGGAACATGTTTAGATTCGGAAGACGAGATTCTATTTACCTATTCGGGCCGCGAGTTTGCTGACCACCTCGGGAATCGGTAGTGGTTTTGTAATTATTATTGTTAAGCCGATAAACGTAGTCTTGCACGTTTCTGCGTGACAGTTGGTCTGAAGCATCTTTTGTGGTTCTCCACTCCCGATCGAGAGTATTCGCGTTGGAGTTACGATGAACGTGGTCACTTCTTGCCGTGACCTTTCCAGCCGATCTTTGGA
>CAKNYM010050754.1:5511-17690 GCA_932195095.1 Andricus curvator
GGATGACAAATTGGGAAGATGCATATAGATGACAAATTGGGAAGATGCATATAAATCCATATAGATGACAAATTGGGAAGATGCAGATAGATAATTGGGAAGATGCATATAGATGAGAAAATTGGGAAGATGCATATAGATCCATATAGAGGTAGGGACTTTGCGCGACGTTAAAAAAATCCTATTTGGAAATCCGTATAAAAAGAATTTTACATTCTTTCTGTAGTTCCATATGATTATATGTTGAGAGGGTCAATATATAGATCCATATACAGGTAGGGACTTTGTGCGCCATCTTATCAGTTATGTCACAAGTGTATGGTATGCGGCATCCCAGCCGCACCCTAAATGTTTTTAAATACACAAGAAGTCCAATATAAGGCCAGTTTCATGAGTAGCCTCGCACTGGTCGTGGTACTAAATCAGTTGTCTGAAACGTAAACAAACAGGGCCGTATGAACCATTTCTGTTGGATTTTTCTTCCGCTTTTGTCGCGCCTTTGCAATGAGAAACTGCGTGAGCCAGCAGTTCTAGGAAGAACTAAATCAGTCGGCCTTATATTGGATTTCTTGTGTATTGTCTTAAAATTAATTTTCTAAAATAAAAAATCAGGAATCTTAGGAAAAGTTTTTCATTCTCTTAAAACGATCCAAAATTCTTAAGAAGCTTCTGAATTTTTTGTTCGATATCTTCAAAAATATAAATTTTGTTTAATGATTTTTGAAATCTTCTCAAGTTTTAAATTGAGTTTGATTATGTTTAATCATTGTTCAATTGTTAATTGCATTTCCCAAAATAAAAATGCCAGCAGAAGCTTATAGAAACCACCTCAATGACTGTTGGTTATTCCATATAGAGCCATATATACCCGGAAGTCTACGAGGATCAGTAAAGCATTTTCAAAAATGAAGTAAGGATACCAACAGAAGCTTATAGAAACCACCTCAGGGACCATTGAAAATTCCATATACTATTATAGAGCCATATGGATCTGGAAGTCTACGAGGATCATTGAGGCATTACCAAAAATGAAGTAAAGTTACCAACAAAAGCTTATAGAAACCACTTCAGGGATTTTTGGTAATTCCATATACTATATAGAGCCATATATAGAAACGGAAGTCTACGAGGATCATTGATGCATTTCCAAAAATGAAGTAAAGATATCTTAGGAAAAGTTTTTCATCCTCTTAAAACGATCCAAAATTTTCAAGAAGCTTCTCAATTTTTTGTTCAAAATCTTCAAAAATCTACATTTTGTTTAATATTTTTAAAAATCTTTTCAAGTTTTAAATTGAGTTTGATTATGTTTAATCATTGTTCAATTGTTAATTGCATTTCCCGAAATAAAGATACCAACAGAAGCTTATAGAAACAAACTCAATGACTGTTGGTAATTCCATATAGAGCCATATACACCTGGAAATCTATAAGGATCAATGAGGCATTCCCTAAAACGAAATGAAGATGCCAAAATAAGCATATAGAAACCTCATAGAAACCTCAGTGACTGTTGGTAATTCCATATAGAGCCATATAGACCCGGAAGTGTACGAGGATCAGTGAGGCATTTCCAAAAATGATGTAAAGATACCAACAAAAGCTTATAGAAAACACATCAGCGATTGGTGGTAATTCCATATACATATAGATTTATATAGAAGAACGAGTTCTATATGCATATATATGCAATGTACATTGGCAAAAGGCAAAACTTTGCTTATTGAGTTTTTTTTCTATATGGTTTTAAATTTTTCTATATGGTATTAAGTTTTTAAATTCATATAAAACTAACGTTTAAAAGAGTTATTAGCAAAACATTTACCAATTCATTTAGTAGTAGCATTACCCCAGGCGGAAATATTATATATAGTTTATGTATAGTGTGAAGTATTGTATATAATATTCATTTGTTTTATACATTTTTTATATAAAACAAATGAATATTATATATAATACTTCACACTACATATATATATATATATATATATATATATATAAACTATATATAATATTTTCGCCTGGGACCAATTCCTTTAGTAGTTGTAGTTACTAATTCATTTGCTTGGTTATTCTTAGAATTTGAATTAGTAAATTTTTACTGATTAGCAGTAAACGATTCGGCGCTATTTAAATCAGTAGAAACTACTACCAATCAGTACTTTTCGACTAATTCAGATTTAGAGAGTTATGACATAAAAAATTGTGTTTAATGCATTCAAAATGAGGTGGCTTACTTCTGATGATTATGGAAAAGAAATGGAAGAGAATTTCATAGACCAATCGAAACGAATTTTTTTTTGCAATTTTCCGTAATAGCTCAATTTCTTTGATTTTATTATAAATTATTGTTCTCGGAAATGTAGAAAATATTTTCCGGGTATGTGAACTCGAAGAACCAGTCTTGCGAGTAATAGAATATTGCAACATGAACAGTACCAATATATATGCAGCAATTCTCATGTTAGGTTATACTTAGAGGCTTTGCAGTTTCACTTGATTTATTTCTTGACTCGCACTTAATCAATCGATTCAGACTCTACGCAGACGAGAGTTATGCGAGATGATTAATGATAATTAAGGATAATTATCTCTTATTGTTGATGTATCTATTCATGTGAGAAATAGGGTACATTCATATATTCTATGGTTTCAAATTTCAATTTGTTTTTTGAATTTTCTTCTTTGATGAAAAAATAGGCAATTCTTTTATTTTTCTATTTTAATCTTTTGAATTTTTTATTTTATTTAAACTTTTCTGATTGTCATGGAAGGCTTTTCAATAGATCAATCAATTCATTTTCTCAAAATAAATGAATTATTTCTATAATCTTATTTCAGGGTGGCGACTGGACCGCGAAACCGGAAAATGATAGAAAAAATTTTTTGACCAGGAATTTTCCGATTTTTAGAAGAAAAATCTATCGAATCAGTTAAAATGTCACTAATTTTGTATAACATGTTTAAATGTAATTTTAAATAAGTTCGATTTAAACTTTTTTTTAATTTTATGTTCAATTGTTAACTTTTTCAATTATGAAGTCATTCAGTTTACAATGTGTAATTCTAGAATCTTTTACATTAAAAATTTTCCATTTCAGTTCTTCAATTTTAAGCGAACATTTTTTTATTTTAAGGATTTTAAAATGCAATTATGAAGACTTAAATGAGACGACTGAAAAATCCCGAAAAAAAACATTTTTGAAATAGAAAATTCCCGAGAGGAATTGACGAATTATAAAATATCCGAAACTGTAAAATTTCCGAATTTAAATAATAACACATTTAAAAAAATAATATCATTCATTTATTAAAAATACAATAATGAAATATTTAGAAAATAATTTTTAAAAAAGTAAGCATTAAGAAATTTGGTCTTTGATCAAAATATTTCTTTATTGTATTTTTAATAAATAAATAATATTAATCAACATCATTTTTTTATTGATTACATTTGAGAATTTTCATGTGTATGGAATTTTATTTTTTTATTTTTTTCAATCGCCCCACTTAAACAATTGAAAATTAAAAACATTCGAATTGGAAAATTAAGTTAAATTTTGATGCATAAATAATATAACCGAACAATTTTAATAATTTGAAACGACTTTTTAAAAAAATTCAAAAAGAATTAGGTATGTATAAAAAAGTTTGAATTTCACAATTATTCTAATTATCAAAGAAAGGGAAGAAATTTTGGTATTTAATTTTTTCCCCGATTGGAAAAGAAACTTTTTTTACATATTGATTGAGTTGAAGGCGGGCAAATTTTGTATTTTAAACATTTTTATTGATTTTGAAACGAGGAAATTTTTTATTTTATTCTGAATTTGAAGAGGGAAATATTTAATTTTTAACGCTTTTATTGACTTGGAAAAGAGTAAATTTTTGTTTTTAATATTTTATGAATTGGAAGAAGGATAATTTTTTCTTTTCAACATTTTTATTAAGTTTAAAAGAAGAATTTTTTATTTTCAATTTTTTTTCTGAACTGGAAGAGGGAAATATTTTATTTTTAACATTTTCATTGAGTTGAAAGGGAGGAAATTTTGGTTTTCAAGTTTTTCTGAGTTGGAAAAGGCCTTTTTTTGTTTTTCTCATTTTTATTGAGTTGGAAATGATTAAATTTTGATTATTTTTTTCTGTATTGGAAGAGGCAATTTTTTTATTTTTAACATTTTCATTAAGTTGGAAGGAAGAATTTTTTTTTCTGAATTGGAAGAGGAAAATTTGTTATTTTTAACATTTTTATTGAGCTGGAAGGAACGAAATTATGGTTTTCAATTTTTTCTGAATTTTAAGAGAGAAATTTTTTTATTTTTCAGATTTTTATAGATTTGAAAGGGTGGAAATTTTCGTTTTTTATTTTATTTTTTCTGGATTGGAAGAGATATTTTTTTATTTCTAACATTTTCATTAAGTTGGAAGGGAGAAAATTTTGGTTAAAGTTTTTCTAAACTTTTTTTTCAATTCTTTCTGAATATAAAAAGGGAAATTTTTTTTATTTTTCAGATTTTTATAGACTTGGAAGAGTCGAAATTTTCGTTATTTATTTTTTGTCCTGAATGGGAAGATAAAATTTTTCTCTTTAGAATTTTTATTGAGTTAAAGGGCGAAACTTTTCATTTTCAATCTTTTTTCTGAATTGGAAAAGGCCATTTTTTTTCTTTTTAACATTTTTATTAAATTTAAAGGAAGATTCTTTTTCTGATTCGGACGAGGAAAATTTGTTATTTTTAACATTTTTATTGGACTGGAACAGACGAAATTATGATTTTCAATTCTTTCTGAATTTGAAGAGGGAAATTTTTTTATTTTTCAGATTTTTATAGATTTGGAAGGGTGGAAATTTTTATTTTTTTTTCTGGATTGGAAGAGATATTTTTTTATTTTTAACATTTTCATTAAGTTCGAAGGGAGACCATTTTGGTTAAAGTTTTCCCAAACCTTTTTTTCATTTCTTTCTGAGTTTAGAGAGTAAATTTTATTTTTATTTTTCAAATTTTTATAGATTTGGAAGAGTCGAATTTTTCGTTATTTATTTTTTGTCCTAAATAGGAAGAGAAAAATTTTCTTTTTAGAATTTTTATTGAGTTAAAGGGCGAAAATGTGCATTTTCAATCTTTTTTCTGAATTGGAAAAGGCCATTTTTTTTCTTTTTAACATTTTTATTAAGTTTAAAGGAAGAATTTTTTTTCTGATTTGGAAGAGGAAAATTTGTTATTTTTAACATTTTTATTGAGCTGGAAGGGACGAAATTATGGTTTTCAATTCTTTCAGAATTTGAAGAGGGAAATTTTTTTATTTTTCAGATTTTTATAGATTTTGAAGGGTGGAAATTTTCGTTTTTTATTTTTTTTTTTGGATTGGAAGAGATATTTTTTTATTTTTAACATTTTCATTAAGTTGGAAGGCAAGAATTTTTTATTTTCAATTTTTTTCTGAACTGGAAGAGGAAAATATTTTATTTTTAACATTTTTATTGAGGTGAAAGGGACAAAATATTTATTTTCAATTCTTTCTGAATTGAAAGAAGGAAATTTTTTTATTTTTAAGATTCTTATAGACGTGGAAAGGACGAAAATGTTGTTTTCAATATTTCATGAATTGGAAGAGGGAAATTTTTTTATTTTTCAGATTTTTATAGATTTGGAAGGGTGGAAATTTTCGTTTTTTATTTTTTTTTCTTGATTGGAAGATATTTTTTTTTCATTTCTAACATTTTCATTAAGTTGGAAGGGAGACAATTTTGGTTAAAGTTTTTCTAAACTTTTTTTTCAATTCTTTCTGAATTTAAAAAGGGAAATTTTTTTTATTTTTTAGATTTGTATAGACTTGGAAGAGTCGAAATTTTCGTTATTTATTTTTTTTCCTGAATGGGAAGATAAAATTTTTCTTTTTATAATTTTTATTGAGTTAAAGTTCGAAACTTTTCATTTTCAATCTTTTTTCAGAATTGGAAGAGATAATTTTTTATTTTTAGTTAGTAGTTTTCAAAAATTTTATTCAGTTTAAAATAAGGAAATTTTTGTTTTTAATTTTCGTTAAATCGGTAGAGGAACATTTTATATTTTAAATTTTTTCTCGAGTTGGAAAGGAGGAAATTTTTTTTCAATGTTTTATGCATTGGAAGAAGGATAATTTTTTAATTTTGATATTTTTATTCAGCGGAAAGGGACGAAATTTTGGGTTTTCAATTTTTTCTGGATTGAAAGAGGCCCTTTTTTGTTTTTATCATTTTCATTGAGTTCAAGGGGGAAACTTTTTATTTTCATTTTTTTTCCTGAATTGGAAGAGGAAAATATTTAATTTTTAACCTTTTTATTGATTTAGAAAAGGGGAAATTTGAGTTTTAAATTCTCTCTGAATTAAAAAAGGGATTTTTTTTTATTTTTGAGATTTTTACTCAGTTGGAAGGGGGTAATTTTTATTTTCAATTTAGTACTGAATTGGAAGAAGAATATGTTTTATTTAAATTTTTAGCATTTTTATTAATGTGAGTTGAAACTGAGGATTATTTTAAATTTAATTCGAATTTTTTAATTTCAATAATCGTAAGAAATGTACTTATAAATAAAACAATAAAAAATTCTTATATCTAGATATTTTGTGAATCAATCTCAATCATTCTTTGTTTGTAAAAGAATGTTTATTATATCTAATTTTAAAAACAAAAACAAAATCAAAATTTCAAACAAATTTTCGATTTGTTTATAATTTTAATTTTTTTTTTGTTTTTAAAATTATATACAATAAACATTCTTTTACAAACAAAGAATGATTGAGATTGATCCATAAAATATCTAGTTATAAGAATTTTTTTATTGTTTTATTTATAAGTACATTTCTTACGATTATTGAAATTTAAAAATTCGAATTAAATTAAAACTAATCCTCAGTTTCAACTCTAATTAATAAAAATGTTAACAACCGAAATAAAACATATTCTTCTTCCAATTCAGTAATAAATTAAAAATAAAAATTACCCCCCTCCAACTCAGTGAAAATCTCAAAAATAAAAAAAATCCCTTTTTTAATCCAGAGAGAATTTAAAACTCAATTTTCCCCTTTTCTAAATCAATAAAAATGTTAAAAATTAAATATTTTCCTCTTCCGATTCAGAAAAAAAGTTTGAAAATAAGAAGTTCCCCTCTTGAACTCAATAAAAATGATAAAAACAAAAAAGGGCCTCTTTCAATTCAGAAAAAATTGAAAACCCAAAATTTCGTCCCTTTCAGCTGAATAAAAATATAAAAACTAAAAAATTATCCTTCTTCCAATGCATAAAACATGAAAAAAAAATTTTCTTCTTTCCAGCTCGAGAAACAACTTTAAAATATAAAATGTTCCTCCACCGATTTAACAAAAATTAAAAACAAAAATTTCCTTATTTTAAACTGAATAAAATTGTTCAAAACTGAAAAAAGATTGAAAATTAAAAGTTTCGCCCTTTAACTCAATAAAAATTCTAAAAAGACAAATTTTATCTTCCTATTCAGGACAAAAAATAAATAACGAAAATTTCGTACTCTTCCAAGTCTATAAAAATTTGAAAAATAAAAAAAAATTTTTTTCTAAATTCAGAAAGAATTGAAAAAAAAGTTTAGAAAAACTTTAACCAAAATTGTCTCCCTTCCAACTTAATGAAAATTTTAGAAATGAAAAAATATATCTTCCAGTCCAGAAAAAAAAACGAAAATTTCCACCCTTCCAAATCTATAAAAATCTGAAGAATAAAAAAATTTCCCTCTTCAAATTCAGAAAGAATTGAAAATCATAATATCGTCCCTTCCAGCTCAATGACAATGTTAAAAATAACAAATTTTCCTCGTCCGAATCAGAAAAAAAATCTTCCTTCAAACTTAATAAAAATGTTAAAAAGAAAAAAAAATTGCCTCTTCGAATTCAGGAAAAATAATCAAAATTTCCTCCTTTCCAACTCAATAAAAATGAGAGGAACAAAAAAAGGCCTTTTCCAATTTAGAAAAACTTGAAAACCAAATTTCCTCCATTTCAACTCAATGAAAATGTTAAAAATAAAAAATCATCATTCTTCCAATTCATGAAATATTGAAAACAAAATTTTCGTCCTTTCCACGTCTATAAGAATCTTAAAAAGAAAAAAATTTCCTTCTTTAAATTTAGAAAAAATTGAAAATCAAAAATTTCGTTCCTTTCAGCTGAATAAAAATATCAAAATTAAAAAAGTATCCTTCTTCCAATGCATAAAACATCGAAAAAAAATTTCCTCCTTTCCAACTCGAGAAAAAACGTTAAAATATAAAATTTTCCTCTACCGATTTAACAAAAATTTCCTTATTTTAAACTGAACAAAATTTTTCAAAACTACTAACTAAAAATAAAAAATTATCTCTTCCAATTCTGAAAAAAGATTAAAAATGAAAAGTTTCGCCCTTTAACTCAATAAAAATTCTAAAAAGAAAAATTTTATCTTCCCATTCAGGAAAAAAATAAATAACGAAAATTTCGACTCCTCCAAGTCTATAAAAATTTGAAAAATAAAAAAAAATTTTTTTTAAATTCAGAAAGAATTGAAAAAAAGTTTAGAAAAACTTCAACCAAAATTTTCTCCCTTCCAAGTTAATGAAAATGTTAAAAATAAAAAAAATATCTCTTCTAATCCAGAAAAAAAAAATTTCCACCCTTCCAAATCTATCAAAATCTGAAAAATAAAAAAATTTCCCTCTTCAAATTCAGAAAGAATTGAAAACCATAATTTCGTCCCTTCCAGCTCAATAAAAATTTTAAAAATAACAAATTTTCCTCGTCCGAATCAGAAAAAAAATCTTCCTTTAAACTTAATAAAAATGTTAAAAAGACAAAAAAATTGCCTCTTCCAATTCAGAAAAAAATAATCAAAATTTCATCCTTTCCAACTCAATAAAAATAAGAAAAACAAAAAAAGGCCTTTTCTAATTCAGAAAAACTTGAAAACCAAAATTTCCTCCCTTTCAACTCAATGAAAATGTTAAAAATAAAAAATCATCATTCTTCCAATTCATGAAATATTGAAAACAAAATTTTCGTCCTTTCCACGTCTATAAGAATCTTAAAAATAAAAAAAATTCCTTCTTTAAATTTAGAAAGAATTGAAAATAAAAATTTTGTCCCTTTCACCTCAATAAAAATGTTAAAAATAAAATATTTTCCTCTTCCAGTTCAGAAAAAAATTGAAAATAAAAAATTCTTCCCTCAAACTTAATGAAAATGTTGAGAAAAAAAAATTGGCTTCTTCCAATTCAGAAAAAAATAACTTTTTTTGATTATAAAAAAGCACTTTTTAATGCGTCTCTGAAATACTTCTTGACTTTGAAAAACTTGGACTTTGTACTTTATGAATCTGGATGGTTTTGAAATTACTAATATATGGTCAGACGGAGATTGAGAATCTTTTATATTGAGCAATAAAAATGAAATAAAACACATCAAATCATAGGAGAAAGTTGAACATATGTAACATTTTTAGAATATTAAAGCGTAAAATAATTTATTCAAATACTAAATTTTTACTCAAAATAGATCTAAAAAATTTTATTCATATAATTATTAATTCGTTTATTATAAACATATAAAAATAATCGTAAAATAAATTTTAAGAATATCTTTTAATTTGAGCTGCACTTGAAATATTTTGAAATTCTTTCACAAGACTTTTTTGTATTCGGTATTGCGAACATGGAATGCAATAATTTGAGTTATTACACACTATTTTACTGCATTGTTTAAAACGATTAAATATTTTATGATCTTTTTATAAGCTCATAAAAAAGTAGTATGTGAATGAGACATAATTATACAAATATTTCAGATATAAGGAGAGTAAAATGTTATATAAGTTTTTATTAACAATTTAAAAAAAATTTTAATTAATAATTATTCATTTAACAATGTTAAAATTGAAGCGCTGTACAGCGAAAAAATCTTTTTTGTTCCCGATATAATAAACAATTAGTATGAAAATAATTTGTCCTAAGATGATTCTTGTTAAAAATATAAACTAATTTAATAAACAAATGCATTTTTTTCAATGTTAATTATTTTAATTAGAAACGTGATGATAATTTTCACAACAGTCATAATTAGTTGATAAATTTTATGATTTTTTAAACAAATGCATAATTCGCGGATTTGTCGACAAAAAATATTCATAATAAGTTGATAAATTGTATAATTTTTTTCAAAGAAATTTGATAAATAAATGAATTATTCGGGGTTTCTTGGCAAAAAAAATTAAGTTTTTGAATGCCAGCCTAAACTTTTTCCGAAAATGCGTTCTTTGCATAAAAAATTCTCAAAAAATCAAACACACTTTGTGATAAAAAGATCTGTTCGAATTCTCATTTTTTAATATAGTAATACAAAAAATTTAACTTAAATTTTAGTTAAAATTTTAATATATTATTTATAGTAATAATAACTTTTTTCCTCTCTTTACGATATTTTTTGAAATTATTATCATTTATTCAAAAAAAAAATTTTTTTTTGTAGTAACTAAATCAGTAGTAAACCTAAAATTTGATTTTCTCGGAACAGAATAATTTTTCTGTATCAAATATTTGTTATTCTCATTTAGTTTACCCATATCTCGGGAGCAAGTTTCTATTATTATTTATTATTATCCCTGAAAGGGAAATGGTTTAATGGTATATATATATATATACATATACATATATATATATATATATATATATATATATTTAAACTGAATATTAAATTTTTTATCGCAATCCGCAGCCCAGCCTTTTTCAATTTGTGGTCAGCGCTCGGGTCAGTTTCACTTAGATTTTTCTAATCAATTTTTTTTAGCTTAAATAAGCAACACGTCATCTCGGAAGTGGACTTCTGTCTTATCTTTAAATGGCAATTTCAATTTTACAGAATTTTTTTTCTTTTTTTTTTTAACTGTAGATTACATTTTGTATCGCGATCCGCAGCCAAGCCTGTTCCAATTTGTGTCCAGTGTCACTTTGAGACTGTCAACTGACACATCTATTTCCTCAAAACCGAATAATTTTTCTAATCAATTTTTTTTAGCCTAAATCAGCAACACGTCATCTCGGAAGTGGAATTCCGTTTTATCTTCAAATGGTAATTTTAATTTCACAGAATGTTTTTGTTTTTGTTTTTAACTGGAGATTACATTTTGTATCGCAATCCGCAGCCGAGCCTGTTTCAATTTTTGGTCAGCATCACTTTGAGATTGTCAAATGACACATCTATTTCTCGAAACTGGATAACTCTTTCTAACCAAATTTTCAATTTTACAGAATGTTTTTTTTTTTAACTGGAGATTACATTTTCTATCGCAATCCGCAGCCGAATCTGTTTCAATTTGTGGGCAGCGTCACTTTGAGATTGTCAAAAGATACATCTATTTCCTCCAAAGTGGATAAATTTTACTAATCAAATTTTTTTGGACCTAAATCTGCAACACGTCATTTAGGAAGTGGACTTCGGTCTTATCTTTAAATTATCATTTCAATTTTACAGAATGTTTTTCTTTTTTTTTACAGGAGATTACATTTTGTATCGCAATCCGCAGCCGAGTCTGTTTCAATTTGTGGTCAGCGTCACTTTGAGATTGCCAAAAGACACATCTGTTTCCTCCAAACTGGATAAATTTTACTAATCAAATTTCTTTGGACCTAAATGTGCAACACGTCATTTAGGAAGTGGACTTCGGTCTTATCTTTAAATTATGATTTAAATTTTACAAAATGTTTTTATGCTTTTTAATTTCAACTGAAGATCACATTATGCATCCCAATCCGCAGCCGAGCCTGTTTCAATTTTTGGCCAGCGTGACTTTGAGATTGTCAAATGACACATCGATTTCCTCAAAACCGGATAACTTTTCTAATTAATTTTTTTAAGCTTAAATCAGCAACACGTCATATCGGAAGTGGATTTCCTTTTGATCTTTAAATGGTAATTTCAATTTTACAGAATGTTTTTCTTTTTTTTTTAACTAGAGATTACATTTTGCATCGCAATCCGCAGCCGAGCCTGTTTCAATTTTTGGTCAGCATCACTTTGAGATTGTCAAATGACACATCTATTTCTCGAAACTGGATAACTCTTTCTAACCAAATTTTCAATTTTACAGAATGTTTTTTTTTTTTAAACTGGAGATTACATTTTGTATCGCAATCCGCAGC
>CAKNYM010050754.1:48068-61019 GCA_932195095.1 Andricus curvator
TATTATTATATTATTATGATAATTGACTTTTTTTATTAATTGCTATTTTAATTATTAAAATTCTATTTTAAGGTGCTCTTATCGTAGAGGTCTAAACCGGATTTGATTTATTTATTGCAAAATAATCGATAAAATGAATCACTGAGGGGTTAGCCACATTCTGATAAAAAAATTTGCTAATAACATTGTCTGCAAGATAACATTCATATCTTTCAATTTGACCTGAGCCGTAAACTATAATTTTATGATTAAGATAATCTTTGCAAAAATTCAATTAAAATTTCGATATTAAAATTAATTTATCAATTCAGCTTGTTTTAGCTAAGAGTACTTTTTATTTAGAAAGCTTAAACAATCAGAGGAAATCTATAATTATTTCTTTAAAAATATTTCCTAAAAATTGTTAATTATAAATAATAAATTCCTGAAAAATTTTAAAATATTTTCTTGATTTTTTTATAACGTATTGATTGTTGATTCCTGTAAACATGCCAGTCATTCTGACTCTAGTTTCCCAGATAGTGAGCTTTATCTCTGACGATTAAATTCGATTGATTTACTTTAAAACCAATAATTCTTATAGGATTGATAATCATTTTAGAAATTTTGTAAAAATTAGGTTTAGTTTGACTATATAATTTTTTTAGTTTGAATTTTCAACAAAGAAAGTTTTTAGAGTCTAGAAAGAAAAACATCAAGCGAATTGTTAAATTTTCAAGCCAAAAGGACGAATTTTCTACAAAACAGTTAAATTTTCAACAAAAAATATGAAAGTTCTGCCCAAAAAGATTAATTTTTAACCAAGAGAGAATTTTTCAGTTAAGAAATAAAAAAAGGGGACAACTCAAAAAAGGCGAAAAATAAAATTCCCGACACTGTTAAATTCCCGAATAATAAAATTCCCAAACTGAAAAATTCCCGACAGTTTATAAAATTACTGAATTTGAATTCGGGAATTTTCCAATTTGGGAATTTTATAATTCGGGAATTTTCCATTCCGTGAATTTTAAAATTCTGGAATTTGCCAATTCGGGAATTTTATTATTCGGAAATTATATAATTCGGGAATTTTATTATTCGGAAATTTTCCAATTCGGGAATTTTATTATTAGGAAATTTTATAATTCGGGAATTTTATTATTAGGAAATTTTATAATTCGGGAATTTTATTATTCGGAAATTTTATTGTTCGGGAATTTTCCAATTTGAGAATTTTATTATTAGGAAATTTTATAATTCGGGAATTTTATTATTCGGTAGTTTTATTGTTCGGGAATTTTCCAATTCGAGAATTTCATAATTCGGGAATTTTTGAATTCATGAATTTAATTATTCGGGAATTTTATTATTAGGAAATTTTATAATTTGGGAATTTTATTGTTCAAGAATTTTCTAATTCGAGAATTTTATTAGTCGGGGATTTTCCATTCCGGGAATTTTAAAATTCTGGAATTTTCCAATTCGGGAATTTTATTATTAGGAAATTTTCTAATTCGGGAATTTTATTATTCGGGAATTTTATTGTTCGGGAATTTTCTAATTCGAGAATTTTATTAATCGGGAATTTTTCAATTCATGAATTTTCCAATTCCAGAATTTTACTATTCGGAATTTGATTATTCAGGAATTTTATTATTCAGGAATTTTTCAATTAATGAATTTTATTAGTCGGGAATTTTCCAATTCGGGAATTTTATTATTCGGGAATTTTCCAATTCCAGAATTTTACTATTCGGAAATTGTATTATTCGGGAATTTTAGAATTCGGGAATTTTTCAATTCATGAATTTTATTAGTCGGGAATTTTTCAATTCAGGAATTTTATTATTCGGGAGTTTTATTATTAGGAAATTTTATTATTAGTGAATTTTCCAATTCCAGAATTTTAATATTCGGAAATTGTATTATTCGGGAATTTTTCAATTCATGAATTTTATTAGTCTGGAATTTTCCAATTTGGGAATTTTATAATTCGGGAATTTTCCATTCCGGGAATTTTAAAATTCTGGAATTTTCCAATTCGGGAATTTTATTATTAAGAAATTTTATAAATGGGGAATTTTATTATTTGGAAATTTTATTGTTCAGGAAATTTCAAATTCAAAAATTGTATTATTCGGGAATTTTTCAATTCATGATTTTTATTAGTCGGGAATTTTATTATTCGAGAATTTTCCAATTCGGGAATTTTATTATCAGGAAATTTTCCAATTCGGGAATTTCATTATTAGGGAAATTTCCAATTCCAGAATTTTACTATTCGGGAATTTTTCAATTCATGAATTTTATTATTAGGAAATTTTCTAAATGGGGAATTTTATTATTTGGAAATTTTATTGTTCGGGAAATTTCCAATTCGAAAATTTTATTATTCGGGAATTTTCCAATTCGTGAATTTTATTATTAGGAAATTTTCCAATTCGGGAATTTTATTATTAGAGAATTTTTCAATTCCACAATTTTACTATTCGGAAATTGTATTATTCGGGAATTTTTCAATTCATGAATTTTATTAGTCGGGAATTTTCCAATTTGGGAATTTTATAATTCGGGAATTTTCCATTCCGGGAATTTTAAAATTCTGGAATTTTCCAATTCGGGAATTTTATTATTACGAAATTTTATAAATGGGGAATTTTATTATTCGGAAATTTTATTGTTCGGGAAATTTCCTATTCAAAAATTTTATTATTCGGGAATTTTATTATTCGGGAATTTTTCAATTCGGGAATTTTATTATTGGGAAATTTTCCAATTCGGGAATTTTATTATTCGGGAATTTTCCAATTCCAGAATTTTATTATTCGGGAATTTTTCAATTCATGAATTTTATTAGTTGGGAATTTTCCAATTCGGGAATTTTATTATTCGGAAATTTTATTGTTCGGCAATTTTCCAATTTGATTATTAGGAAATTTTCCAATTCGGGAATTTTAATATTCGGAAATTTTATTGTTCGGGAATTTTCCAATTCGAGAATTTTATTATTAGGAAATTGTATTATTCGGGAATTTTCCAATTTGGGAATTTTATAAAATGGAATGGTTTAATTTTCAGTTAAAAAATTAATTTTGTAATTAAATAGTTAAACTTTAAACCTACAAAGAAGAATGTTTCAAGCAAAAAGACAAATTTTCAGGAAAAGAGTTGACTTTTTACCAAGAAAGATTTTTCAGTCAAGAAAGAAAAAAAATCAACTAAATTGTTGAATTTTTAAGCCGAAAAGACAAATTTGCAGCAAAACAGTTAAATTTTCAGTCATTAAGATAAATTTTCAACCCAACAGCTGTATTTAAAAAAAAATAAAATTCCTACCAAAAGAGATGAATTTTCTAATAAAAAAAAATTCAGTCAAAGATTTGAATTGTTATTCAAGAAAAATTTTTCACCCAAAAAGGAAAAAAAAATCAAACAAATTGGTGAATTTTCTAGCAAAAAGACGAATTTTCAATAAAATTCAAGAAATTTTAACCAAATACTTGAATTTTCAAAAAAAAAGATCAGTAAGATAAATTTTCTAACAAAAAGGACGAATTTTGAACAAAATATTTGAATTATAAACAGAAAAAGATCAATTTTCAACCAAAAATGGATAAGTTGCATTTTTAACCAAAAGAGGTAATTTTTCAAACAAAAATGACAAATTAGGAATTAAGAAAAATTTTTCAGTCAAAAAAGAGAAAAAGTCATTCAAATTGTGAAATTTTCAGGTCAAAAAAACAAATATTGAATTTTATGAATATTAAATGACTAGAAATCTTGAATTATTTTCTTGATTTTTTTATGACGTATTGATTAATTTACTTTATAAACAATAATTTTCATAGGATAAATAATGACTTTAGAAATTTAGAAAAAATTAGGTTTAGTTTGATTATATAATTTTTTAGTTTGAATTTTCAAAAAAGAAAGTTTCTCAGTCTAGAAAAAAAAATCAAGCAAATTGTTAAATTTTCAAGCCAAAAATACGAATTTTCTACAAAAAAGTTAAATATCCAACCAAAAATATGAAACTTGTGCCAAAAAAAGATTAATTTTTAACCAAGAAAGATTTTTCAGTCAAAAAAGAAAAAAATGCAACTAATTTGTTGACTTTTAAGCCGAAAAAACAATTTTCTATAAAACAGTTGAATTTTAAAACAAGCAGATTAATTTTCAACTACAGAAGGTCAATTTTCAACGAAAAATGGAATAGTTAAATTTTCAGTGAAAAAAAGAATTAATTCGTAATCAAAATTGAATTTTCAAAAGTTGAATTTTTTACAGTGTTATTTTCAACCCAAAAGGATGGCCTCTACACAAAATTATTGAATTTTTAACAAATTAATTAACTTTTCACATAAATAATAAGATTTTCAACCAAAATTCGAATTTTAACTAAAATAGTTGAATCTTCACCCAAAGAAGATTAATTTTTAACCAAGTTGTATTTTTAGCCAATAAAATGAAATTTCTACCAAAAGAAAAGAATTTTTAAACTAAGGAAGAAAAACATTTTTGAACCAAAAATGGAAAAGTCAAATTTTTATTTTAGAAAATTAATTTTCAAGTTAAAAAGACGACTTTTCTATAAAAAAGTAGAATTTTCAACCAAGAAAGATTTTTCAATTAAGAAAGTAAAAAATTCAACCAAATTGTTGAATTTTTCAGCTGCAAAAGATAATTTTTTAACAAAAATGGAATAGTTAAATTTTTAGTTAAAAATTTTTTTTTTTTTTTAAATTGAATTTTCAACAGTTGAATTTTTGACAGTGTAATTTTCAACTGAAAAGCCGAATTTTAACTAAAATAGTTGAATCTTCAACCAAAGAAGATTAATTTTCATCCAGACAGTTGAATTTTTAATTTAAAAAAAAATTAAATTTCTAACAAAAGAAATGAATTTTCAAACTAAAGAAGGGAAAAAAATTTAAACAAATTGTTAAATTTTCATGCCAAACAGACGAATTTTCTACAAAACAGAAAAAAAACATGAATTTTCAAAAAATAATTGAATTTTCGACAAAAAAGATACATTTTTCACCAAAAATTGAAAAGTAAAATTTTTATTTTAGAAAATTAATTTTCAAGTTAAAAAGACGACTTTTCTATAAAAAAGTAGAATTTTCAACCTTAGAATACGAATTTTCGACAAAAATTTGTAGATTACACAAAAAGTTAAATTTTTAACCAAGAAAGATTTTTCAATTAAGAAAGTAAAAAATTCAACCAAATTGTTGAATTTTTAAGCCGAAAAAACAATGTTCTACAAAACAGTTGAATTTTGAAACAAAAAGATTAATTTTCAGCTACAAAAGATCATTTTTTAACAAAAAATGGAATAGTTAAATTTTCAGTTAAAAAAATTAATTTTTGTTTAAAATTGAATTTTCAACAGTTGAATTTTTGACAGTGTAATTTTGAACTGAAAAGCCGAATTTTAACTAAAATAGTTGAATCTTCAAACAAAGAAAATTAATTTTCAACCAAAAAGTTGTATTTTTAATTTGAAAAAAAAAATTTAATTTCTACCAAAAGAAATGAATTTTCAAACTAAAGAGGGGAAAAAAATTTAAACAAATTGTTAAATTTTGAAGCCGAACAGACGAATTTTCTACGAAACAGCAAACAAAAAAACATGAAATTTTAACAAAATACTTGAATTTCCGATTAAAAAAGATAAATTTTTAACCAAAAATGGAATAGTTAAATTTTCATTTTAGAAAATTAATTTTCAAGTTAAAAAGACTTTTCTACAAAAAAGTAGAATTTTCAACAGCATTTTTTATTATTACACAAGCAGTCGAGTTTTTAACACAAAAATACGAATTTTTAACAAATAATTTAATTCTCAAACAAATCCTTGAATTTTTTACCAAACAGTTGAATTTAGTACCAAATGGTTGAATTTTATTACAAATTATTAAATTTTCAATCCAAGAAGACGAATTTTCTACGAAACAGCTGCATTTTCAACAAAAAAGTTAATTTTCGACCAAATAATTAAACCTTTGAACCTACAAGATTAATTATTATTAACCAAGAAGATTAATTTTTTAATAAAAAATGAGAATTTTCAACAAAATACATGATTTATCAACTAAAAAATATCAATTTTCAACCAAAAAAGGAACAGTTACATTTTCAGAAAAAAAATAACTTTAAAAAATGAGAATGTAAAAACCAACTAATTTTCAACAACAAAAAAATGAATTTTTAACAAACTAGTTTAACTTTTAGTAAAGTAGTTTAACTTTCTGTCAGGTAGTTAAATTTTCAACCAATAAAGATTTCATGCAAAAATAATAAACAGTTTAATTTTCAACAAAAGAGTTAATTTGCAACCAAATAATTACATTTTCAAACAAAATAGTTGATTTTTTAACCAAATATATTAATTATCAACAAAAAAAGATAAATTTTCAACCAAAAATAGAATACTTTCTACATTTACACATCCAGACTGGGAATTTGTTTATAGAATTAGTTAAAAAAATTGAGAAAAAATATCTGACAACAAAATTTCATGAATAAACATCATCAGCTACGTAAATTCAAAAAAAGTAAGAGAAAAAGCTAATTTTTTCTGCCCTTGAACGTCAGCAGTACGCTTTTGTTAGAAAATTATTTAAAAATATCGAATAAAAAAAATTTTCACCATTGAACATCACTGAAAATATAATTTTAACAAAATTATGAGAAAAGACTATTTATCTCTGCCTTCAAATGTCCACACTGGACATTTTTTTATATAATTTGTTTATAAAATTAATAAAAAATATCAGATCACAAATTTTCACCATTAAACATCACTGAAAATATAATTTTGAAAAAATTATGAGAAAAGACTATTTATCTCTGCCTTTAAATGTTCACACTGGACATTTGTTTATATAATTAATAAAAAATATTGGATCACAAATTTTTATAATTAAATATCACTGACAACATAATTTTATTAAAATTAAGTGAAAAGACTATTTTTCTCAGCCTTTAAATTTCCACACTCGGCAAATGTTTACCTTCATAATTTGTTTTTAAAATTATTTAAAAAATATCGGATCACAAATTTTTATAATTAAAAATCACTGAAAATATAATTTTAACAAAATTAAGAGAAAAGACTATTCCTCTATGCCTTTAAATGTCCACACTGGGCATTTGTTGATGTAATTTGTTTATAAAATTAATAAAAAATATCGGATGACGAATTTTTATATTTTTTATATTTTTATATTCCAGAAAAATAAAATTCCCGGATAATAAATATCCCTGATAATAAAATTCCTGCCAGTTTATATTATTACCAAATTTAAAAATTTCCGAATAAAATTAGCAAATATTAAAATTCCCGAATTGGAAAATTCGCGAATAATAAAATTCCCGAACAGTTTATAATATTACCGAATTTGAAAATTCCCGACAGAGAATTGCCGGATTGTAAAATATCTAAACTAGAAAATTCCCGAATTAAAAAAAAATTAAATTTTTTTGTATTAAAAATAAAAATAATTTAAAAATATATATTGCTGGATGATTTTTTTTCTTCAAATTATTGTTATTTTACATTAAAACAATAATTTTAGAAACTTTACACATTTAAAGTAATTGGTTATTGATAAAAATATTTGATTATTATATTTTTCGGGAATAATTAATATTCATTAAAAAAATTGTAATTGTTTAAATTCGGGAATTTTCTAGTCTGAATATTTTATAATTTGGCAATTTTCTGTCGGGAATTTTAGAATTCGGTAATTTTATTTGGGAATTTTATAATTCGGAAATTTTATTTTTCGGGCATTTTCCGAATCGGTAATTTTATAGTGTTTGGAATTTTAATTTTCGGGATTTTTCAGTCCCGGAAGTTTTCCAATTCGGGAATTTTATTATTCGGGAATTTTACCATTTGGGAATTTTCCATTTCGTAAATTTTATTATTCGGGATATTTCAGTCTCGGAAATTTTCCAATTCGGGAATTTTATCACTCGGGAATTTTATTATATGGGAATTTTATTATTCGCAAATTTTCCAATTCGGGATTTTTCAGTCCCGGAAATTTTCCAATTCGGGAATTTTATTATTCGAGAATTTTGTAATTCGGAAAGTTTATTATTTGGGAATTTTCCAATTCGTGAATTTTATTATTCGTCAATTGCATTATTCGGGAATTTTCCAATTTGGTAATATTATAAACTTTTCGGGAATTTTCCAATTCGGGAATTTTATTATTTCGGAATTTTCCAATTTTGGAATTTTATTATTCGGTGAATTTTTCAATTCGGAAATTTTATTTGGGAATTTTATAATTCGGAAATTTTATTATTCAAGCATTTTCCGAATCGGTAATTTTTTTATACTGTCTGGGAATTTTATTATTCGGGGAATTTTTGAATTCGGAAATTTTTAAGTGTCTGGAATTTTAATTTTCGGGATTTCTCAGTCCCGGAAATTTTCCAATTCAGGATTTTTCAGTCTCGGAAATTTTCCAATTCGAGAATGTTATCACTCGGGAATGTTATTATATGGGAATTTTATTATTCGGAAATTTTCCAATTTGGGATTTTTCAGTCCCGGAAATTTTTCAATTCTGGAATTTAATATTCGAGAATTTTTTAATTCGGGAATTTTATTATTTGGGAATTTTCCAATTCGGGAATTTTATTAATCGAGAATTTTATATTTCGGGAATTTTATTATTTGGGAATTTTCAAATTCGTGAATTTTATTATTCGGAAATTTCATTATTCGGGAATTTTCCAATTCGGGATTTTCACAGTGTCGGGAATTTTAATTTACGGTATTTTCCAGTCCCGGAAATTTTCCAATTTGGGAATTTTATTATTTGGGGATTTTCGAATTAGTTAATTTTATTATTCGTAAATTTTGTTATTCGGGAATGTCATTAGCCGGGAATTTAATTATTTGTGAATTTTCCAATTCTGGAATTTTACAGTGTCGGGAATTTTGATTTTCGGGATATTTCAGTCCCGGAAATTTTCCAATTCGTGAATTTTATGATTCGGAAATGTTATTATTCGGGAATTTTATTATTCGGTGAATTTTTCAATTCGGAAATTTTATTTGGGAATTTTATAATTCGGAAATTTTATTATTCGAGCATTTTCCAAATCGGTAATTTTTTTATACTGTTTGGGAATTTTATTATTCGGGGAATTTTTAAATTCGGAAATTTTTAAGTGTCTGGAATTTTAATTTTCGGGATTTCTCAGTCCCGGAAATTTTCCAATTCGGAATTTTTCAGCCTCGGAAATTTTCCAATTCGGGAATTTTATCACTCGGGAATGTTATTATATGGGAATTTTATTATTTGGAAATTTTCCAATTCGGGAATTTTATTATTTGGGGACTTTCCAATTAGTTAATTTTATTATTCGTAAATTTTGTTATTCGGGAATTTCATTATTCGGGAATTTAATTATTTGGGAATTTTCCAATTCTGGAATTTTACAGTGTCGGGAATTTTGATTTTCGGGATATTTCAGTCCCGGAAATTTTCCAATTCGTGAATTTTATTATTCGGGAATTTTACAGTGTCGGGAATTTCATTATTCGGTGAATTTTTCAATTCGGAAATTTTATTTGGGAATTTTATAATTCGAGCATTTTCCGAATCGGTAATTTTTTTATACTGTTTGGGAATTTTATTATTCGGGGAATTTTTAAATTCGGAAATTTTTAAGTGTCTGGAATTTTAATTTTCGGGATACTCAGTCCCGGAAATTTTCCAATTCGGAATTTTTCAGCCTCGGAAATTTTCCAATTCGGGAATTTCATCACTCGGGAATGTTATTATATGGGAATTTTATTATTTGGAAATTTTCCAATTCGGGATTTTTCAGTCCCGGAAATTTTCCAATTCTGGAATTTATTATTCGAGAATTTTGTAATTTTGGAATTTTATTATTTGGGAATTTTCCAATTCGTGCATTTTATTAATCGGAAATTTCATTATTCGGGAATTTTCCAATTCGGGACTTTCACAGTGTCGGGAATTTTAATTTACGGGATTTTCCAGTCCCGGAAATTTTCCAATTCGTGAATTTTATTATTCTGAAATTTTATTATTCCGGAATTTTTTGATTCGGGAATTTTCTAATTCGGGAATTTTACAGTGTCGGGAATTTTATTTTTCGGGATTTTTCAGTCGTCCCCCAAAATCGATAAAGAATTGCCTTCTGCAAGTTACAAATTTAAAAACGATAGTGTTTATAGTATAAATAATCATTAAATTTTTTTTTGCAAATTTAGCTTTAGATTCATTATATAATTTTATTATGTTGCATATAAGGGTTATTTATATATTCCGGCCTTATGAAATATAACAAGATAAGTTATTACTAGTCACGATCAACTAAAGTTGGTTACATCAATATCAAGGTTCAGAGTCTATATCGAGGAAAAAAAATAGTCATGTTGGATTGATGGAATTATCAGTCTGAGAGTCTCTTTAACTATGAAGTTTTGTCTGTTTCAGATTTTTAATTTTTTCTTTTATCATACCCAGACATAAAAAAAGAAAACAATTAGTCCTTATTAACTATATTTACTATATATAGTAATGAACAATATTGAAAAATTATGAATAAAAATAGTATTTTTCTGAAAAATAATAATTTTTCAAAAATAAAAATTCAGCATTTTGAATAATGAAATTAAAATTGCTAAAAAATAGTATTTGATCTGATCATTACGGAAAGTATTACATTTTTTGCGTGCCATTCGGTGTACCTGAGAAAAAAGTCAATGACGAAGATGCACGAAAAAAGTTGACCCTCAAGAAATTCATGTCATTCTCACTTAAACGATAACTTCTTGCCCAACTCATTTAGATTTTCAATAGGTCTTTTTTTAGAAGGTCACTCAAATAGTACGATATTTTAATATTTTTCAAAATTTGCCGGAATAGAAAAATAAACTCCGGTAAAATATTCCGGAAGAGAAAATTAAAATCCGGCAAAATACACCGGAAGAGAAAATTAAAATCCGGCAAAATATGCTGGAACAGAAAATCATAATCCCGCAAAATATTCCGGAAGAGAAAATTAAAATCCAGAAAAATACACCCGAAGAGAATATTAAAATCCGTTAAAATATACCGGAAGAGAATACGCAACGTGGAAAATTAGACTCCGGTAAAATTGACTAAAATATAAAATTAAAATCCTGCAAAATATGCAGGAACAGAAAATTATAATCCCGAAAAATATGCCGGAACAGAAAAATAAAATCTGGCATATTTGATCGTCAGCGCAATTTATTTCCAAGTGGGATTTGTTTTAATGTTACTGAAATAGTACACTTTAATATTTTGCAAAATTTGCCAGAAGGGAAAACTTAAATCCAGCAAAATATGCCGGAAGAGAAAATTAAAATCAGGCAAAATACGCCGGAAGAGAAAATTGAAATCGGCGAAATATGCCGGAAGAGAATACAGAATTTTTGAAAATGCAATTGTCAATTAATCTACGGAAATTTATTCCAATAATAGAACTAATTATTATTTAAAAAAAAATTGAAATATGTGATTATAATTTACAAGATATTTTTCTACGTGACTTACATTTGATTCAAGACAAGGGTGAATCACGAAAATTTTGAA
Source organism: Andricus curvator (assembly GCA_932195095.1). Lineage (NCBI taxonomy): Eukaryota > Metazoa > Arthropoda > Insecta > Hymenoptera > Cynipidae > Andricus > Andricus curvator. The sequence continues at coordinate 59,672 of CAKNYM010050754.1, forward strand.
TCACACACTTGGAAGGTGATGTAGATACACTTGATCAAAATTCAAAGAAAAAAATCAGTCTTTATTGTAATATTGAGATCGAGAACGTGCCGTTAACGCGTCGCGACACCGACTGATAGGGATAAGAATTTGTGAACTGCTCGGACGGACTTGGAATATGATGAGCTCATGAACTTCACGAGCCGACTGACTACAATTACTGAATGCCGAGGACTGTAGTAAAACCGTATCGTTGTATCATTAATGATTAATAATTACTCATAATAAAAGGGAACTCAAATCAAGGTGAGCTTGTTGACAATTAAACACGTGGAAATTTATTATACTGGAATTATAATGCGTCAGACTATTTACGGTACTGTCTGACTACTGTAACAGCACTGGAGAAACCACTAATGATAATAATTATATGTACTGGCATACTAATGGTTAACGACAGTTCTGATACTGGCTTGGTAACAAGCCAGTCGTATGGACAGTACTGGGCCATTAAGAACTTGAATTAAGCACCAAGGTGAGTTTGATGCCAATAAATGAAATGCGTGGAAATTTGTTATACTGGTATTATATTTGTTCATACTATATATGGAACTGTCTGTGTACTGTCCCTGTATTGAAAAAACCCTAATGATACTAATTTTATGTATGGTATACTAATGGCTAACAATAGTTCTGATACTGGCTTGGTAACAAGCCAGTAATATAGACAGTACTGGGCCTGTAAGAATTTGAATCAAGTAACAATATGAACTTGTTGACCATTAAACACGTAGAAATTTATTATACTGGCATTATATTTGGACAGACTATTTCTGATACTGTTCGAGTACTGTCCCAGTATTGAAAAACCCTGACGATAACAATGATATTTATGGCATATTACTGACCAACGAAAGTTCTGCTACTGGCTAAAAAGCCAGTAGTATGGACAGTACTGGGCCAGTAAGAACTTGAATTAAGCACCAAGGTGAGCGCGATGCCAATAAATGAAATGCGTGGAAATTTGTTATACTGGTATTATATTTGTTCATACTATATATGGTACTGTCTGTGTACTGTCCCTGTATTGAAAAAAGCCTAATGATAATAATTTTATGTATGGTATACTAATGGCCGACGACATTTCTGATACTGGCTTGGTAACGAGCAAGTAGTATGGACAGTACTGGGCTAGTAAGAACTTGAATTAAGGATCAAGGTGAGCTTGATGCCAATAAATGAAATGCGCAGAAATTTGTTATACTGGCATTATATTGGATCCGACATTTTATGGTACTGTCTGTGCACTGTGACAGTATTGGAAAAAACCCTAATGATAAGAATTTTATGTATGGTATACTAATGGCCG
>CAKNYM010050754.1:68323-82956 GCA_932195095.1 Andricus curvator
TATTGTTTAATACTGTTATATTGTTCCTACACAAAATGTTTTCTACACAGAATATTTCCTACACAGAATTTAATATTGGTTGATACTGTTACATTGTTCCTACGCAAAATATTTTCTACACATAATATTTTCTACCCAGAAATTAATACTGTTATGTTTTTCCTACACAGAATATTTCCTATACACAATTTAATATTGTTTAATACTGTTATTTTTTTCCTACACAAAATATTTTCTACGCAGAATATTTCATACACAAAATATTTTCTGCACAGAATATTTCCTACACAGAATTTAATATTGTTTAATATTGTCATATTGTTCCTACACATAATATTTCCTACACAGAATTTAATACTGTTATATTTTTCCTATACAAAATATTTTCTACACAGAATATTTCCTACAAAGAATTCAATATTGTTTAATACTGTTATATTTTTCCTACCCAAGATATTTTCTAAACAGACTATTTGCTAGACATAAATAAATAGTCATTGTTTTATCCTGAAAATATTTTAATAATATTGTACAAAAGTTATTCTGTCCAATATTTTTCCTACACAAAATACTTTCTACACAGAATATGTATATTTGACACAGAATTGAATAGTAATATTTTATTATGAAGACATTCTAATGTAGATCCTACAAAAAAATATGATTATAATTTTACTTTAAATATTGTTGCTGCTATATGACAATTATTCTGAAAGAAAGTATTCAACAGAAGCATATTTTACACAAAAATATTGAGCATGAAACAAATTCTGTGTAGAAAATATTTTATGTAGGAATAATATTGGTCAGAATAATTTTTTGCACAATATTCCAAAAATATTTTCAGGATAAAATACTTACTATGTATTTCTGTGTAGGATATATTCTGCATGAAAAATATGCTGTGTAGAAAAAATATAACGGTATTAAATTCTGTGTAGGATTTATTATGTGCAGAAAATATATTGTGTAGGAAAAATATAACAGTATTAAACAATAATTAATTCTGTGTAGGAAATATTTTGTGTAGAAAAATTATGTGTAGGAAAAAAAATAAAATTATTAAACAATATTAAATTCTGTGTATGAAATATTCTGTGTAGAAAAAATTTTGTTTAGGAAAAATATAACAGTACTAAATTTTTTGTCGGAAATATTTTGTGTAGAAAATATTTTTTGTAGGGAAAATATGATATACGTTGTTTACAATATATTTTGTGTAGAATAAATTTGTGTTGGAACGGATGTTGCTCCTTTCAATCCAAGCGGTAGACTTCAATTTTCCTTTTTTTTTTACAAAATCCTGAAATTTCGTGTGAAGGATAATTAACAAAGAAAAGAAATTTCCTACCAAGTAGTTGAATTTTCAACTTATAAAGGATAGATTTCTAACCAAAATTGGAAAAGGACCATGCATAAAATTTCGAGAGTTTATTATAAATAATGTCTTTTTTTAGTCTTTTTAAATATCCAAATGTGTAAAAATAGTACCATTAATATGTTAAATTAAATAACTGTTTTTTTTCATCCGAGAAAATACCTATTATTTTTAATTTATAACCGTTTGAAATAAATAAATATTGAAAAAAAATTTATAATTTGTTGCTTTTTTTCCAAACGTTCACGAATTTGTATAATAATTAAAACAATTTTTTATTTTATCTTCCTATACTCTAAATTCAAACCAATTTTGAGTAAAATTAAAGTGGGTATTATATTAAATTCAATAAAAAATTTAATTGATTAATTACTTTTAATTTTTAATTTTCAAGTAAAATATTGCATTTTCAACAATATAGATAAATTTTCACCCATGTAGTTGAATTTTCCAACATGAAGATGAATTTTCTACAAAAAAGATATTTTTTCAACAAAATACAAGAATTTTCAACTAAAAAACATAAATTTTCGACCAAATAGTTGAGTTTTGAACTAAAATTTTGAAATAAAAAAACTTCAAGCAAAATTCGAATAGCTAAATTCTCAGTTAAAAAATTAATTTTTAACAAAAAAAAAAACGGATTTTTAAAAAAGTAGTTGAATTTTTATCCAACATGATGAATTTTCAACTAAAATGATGAATCTTCAACTGGAATGGTTGAATTTTTAATCAAAAAGGTGAATTTTCAAACAAGAAGATTAATTTCCTACCAAAAAATACCATTTTTCAACAAATTATTTGTATTTTTAACCAAATAGTTTAATTTTGAAATAAAAAAAAATTTTTTAATCAAAAATGGAATAGTTAAATTTTCAGTTCAGAAAACTAATTATCAAACAAGAAAAATTTGCAACAAAATAGTTACTTTTTCAACTGAAATAGTCAAATTTTCAGCACAAAAAATTATCATTTGAAACTAAAATTGTAATTATTCCATTTTTTGTTGAAAATTGATATTTTTAATTAAAAATTGATATTTTAAAGTTGAAAATTCAACAAAATATTTGATTGAAAATTCAAATATTTTGTTGAATTTGATAACAGCTTTTGATTTAAAATTAAAATCATTTTTTTGGTTGAATATTTAACTATTTTGTTGAAAATTCGCCTTTTTGATAAAAAGTTCATTTTTTTTAATTTACAAAAAACAAAATATTTTTGGTTGAAAACACTACTATTTGGTCTTTTGTTGAAAATTCCTCTTTTTTCAAGATTCATAATTTTAGTTTAAAATTTATCTCTTTGGTTGAAAATTTAACTGTTTTGTAGAAAATTATTTTTTTGTCGTTGAGAATTATATTTTTAACTAAAAATGTAACTTATCCATTTTTTGTTGAAAATTTATAGTTTTAATTGAAAATTGATGTTTTTCAGTTGAAACTTCAACTATTTGGTTGAAAATTAAATTATTTTGTTGAATTTTATAACTGTTTTTGACTGAAACTAAAAATATTTTTTTGATGAAATATCAACTATTGCATCTTTTGTTGATTGAAAAATCAACTACTCAGTTGAAAGTTTAACTACTTTTTTAGAAATTCATTTTTTTTGTGTAATACTCAATTTGTTGAATTTTTGGTTAAAAATTCATTTTTGAACTGAAAAATTAATTATTCCATTTTTGGTTGAAAACTTATCTTCTTCATTTAAAACTTCAATTATTTCATTGGAAGTTTATCGATTTTAGTTGAAAATCCAATCATTTTGCTGAAAATTCATATATTTTGTTAATAATTCGTCTTTTTGGTAGAAAATTAATCTTCTTCGTTAAAAAATCTTCATTTTAGTTGAAAATTCATCTTTTTGGTTGAAAATTCAACTGTTTTGTAGGAAATTCATTTTTTCGTTTTTGATAAATTTTTTTAAACTAAAAATGTGACTATTCCATTTTTTGTTGAAAATTGATATTTTTAATTGAAAATTGATCTTTCTTAGTTGAAAATTCAACTGTTTGGTTGCAAATTCAATTATTTTGTTTAATTTGATAACTGTTTTCTATATAAAATGAAAATATTTTTTGTCGAAATATCAATTTAAAAAATTTAACTATTTTATTAAAAATTCGTTTTATTTTTGGTTAAAGATTCACTTTTGATTATTTTTTTTTTTAATGAAAACCTATCTTTTTTTATTTAAAAATACTACTATTTGATTGAAAATTTATTGCTCTCAATTGAAAATCCAACTATTTGGCTGAAAATTCATATATTTTGTTGGAAATTCGTTTCCTTTTTAGTGGAAAACCAATTTTCATCGTTAAAAAATAATTTTTTCACCTGAAAATACAACTGTTCCATTTTTGGTTAAAAATTGATCTTGTTTAATTAAAAAATAAACTACTGGGTTGAAAATTGAACTACTTTGTTAAAAATTAATTTTCTTCGTTGAAGATTCATTACCTTTAAAATATAAATCTTTAAAATTGAATAATTTAAGTTCTATATTTTTAAAATGTAAAAATTTTTAACTTTTTTTATTTTGAAAATTTACAATTAAAAATTCTGTAGTTCTCATAATTTCCATTTGAAATTTCTTCAATTTGGAAGATTTAGAATTGAATACTCTTGACTTTTGATCTTTAAAATCATAAAAAATTATTTTTCAAAAAATTAGATTCTGATTTATAGATCTTTAAAATTGAAGAATTTTTAATGATTTATGGGATTTATTCAAAGTAGGCATTATGCTTTCATACCAGTTTTGTGACGGATTTTTCCTGCGCATATATATGCGTCATTACCACTTAACTGATTAAAAATATATGTCTACTTAATTTTTTGTTTTATAAAACTAATTCATTATTATTTTTATTTAACGCTTATTTTACGTTTTATAATGTATTTTGCATATAAAAAGCGTCATGAAGGTACATTCATGTTTAAACAATATACTGCGAATAAAATTTATCAATATAAAGTATATAAATAAATTTTTCAAGGAATCTGTATTATCATTAGAGAGTAATAGAAAATATTCAACGTCTTTTCAGACTAGATGGAGCTATGAAAGAAAAATTATTTTAAATAATATTTTTCTGGAAAAAGATCTTCTCCTTTCGCTCCGCTGGGAATCGAACCCCAGAACTACTGATTTCCGTTCAGTTGCTTGCCCATTAAGCTACTAGAGAGATCGAGAGAAGAAACTTTTTTCAGAAAATACACGCATTATTTTGCAAGGTGGTACATATCGAATTTTTCAAGGAATCTGTGTCATCATCAGAGAATAACAGGAAATTTTTAACGTCTTTTCAGACTAGATGGAAATATAAATTGAAAATTATTTTTGGTTCGATTCCCAGCAGAGCGAAAGGAGAAGATCTTTTTTCAGACAAAAATTATTTGAAAATAATTTTCAATTTATATTTCCATCTAGTCTCAAAAGACGTTAAAAATTTCCTGTTATTCTCTGATGATAACACAGATTCCTTGAAAAATTCGATATGTACCACCTTGCAAAATAATGCGTGTATTTTGTGAAAAAAGTTTCTTCTCTCGATCTCTCTAGTAGCTTAATCTGAAAGCATCCGACAGGCAATCGGAAGTTCTGTGGTTCGATTCCCAGCAGAGCGAGAGGAGATCTTTTGAAAAAAAAGAAAAAAATCAATTATTTAATGAAAATAATTTTTAATTTATATTTCCATCTAGTCTGAAAATACGTTAAAAATTTCTGTTATTCTCTGATAATAATACAGATCCCTTTAAATATATTTCTAGCATGTGGTTGAAAAGTTAATGTAATTTATTGAAAATTCTTCTTTTTAGGTAGAAAATTTATCTTTTAGACTTAAAAATTCAATAATTTGGTTGAAATTTTGTTTCTTCCTTGTCTGAAAAATCTTTTTTGATTGAAAAATCAACAATTTCATCAACTGTTTTCCGATGAATTCAACTGTATTTTTTTTTATTAAAATCTTTTTTGGCTGAAAATTCAACTATTTGATTGAAAGTAGAATTCCTTTGTTAAAAAACCATTTTCTTAGTTAAAGATTCATCGCCTTCATCGGAAATTTACCTGTTTTGTTGAAAATTCGTTTTTTAGTAGAAAATTAATCTTCATGGTTGAAAATTCAACTATTTTGTTAAAAATTTGTCTTTCCGGATGAATTCAACTGTTTTTGTTTTTTTAATTAAAATCTTCTTTGGCTGAAAATGATTCTTCTTCGGCAGAACATTAACTATAAACTAAAAAAGATTTTTTAGTCAAGAGAGAAAAAAAGTTTCAGCTTTTTTCAATTTCAGTTCAAATTAGACATAAAAATCGAGACAGAGTTTCGTCATTACGTTTTTTTAAGCCGTTTCACTGCTTTCACTGCGAAATGAAAATCAATTATGATAAATACTTTGATGAATCCAGAATATGAGTTATGATCTTATTAAATTTTTTCTAGCAAAATAATCTAGAAAAATAATGCGTGTATTTCTGAAAAAAGTTTCTTCTCTCGATCTCTCTAGTAGCTTAATGGGAAAGCAACTGACCGGAAATCAGTACTTCTGTGGTTCGATTCCCAGCGGCGCGAAAAGAGATCTTTTTTCAGAAAAAAATTATTTGAAATAATTTTTCTTTTATAGCTCCATCTAGCCTGAAAAGACGCGAAATATTTTCTGTTATTCTCTAATGATAATACAGATTCCTTGAAAAATTTGATTTCTACCATTTAGCAAAATGATGCGTGTATTTCTGAAAAAAAGTTTCTTCTCTCGATCTCTCTAGTAGCTTAATGGGAAAGCTACTGACCGGAAATCAGTAATTCTGTGGTTCGATTCCCAGCGGAGTGAAAGGAGAAGATCTTTTTTCAGAAAAAAATTATTTAAAATAATTTTTGTTTCATAGCTCCATCTAGTCTGAAAACACGTTAAATATTTTCTGTTATTCTCTGATGATAATACAGATTCCTTGAAAAATTAAATTTATACCATTTAGCAAAATAATGCGTTCATTTTTGAAAACAGTTTCTTCTCCCGATCTCTCTAGTAGCTTAATGGGAAAGTAACTGACCGGAAATCAGCAGTTCTGTGGTTCGATTCCCAGCGGAGCGAAAGAAGAAGCTCTTTTTTCAGAAAAAAATTATTTAAAAGTATTAAATAAAATTATTTTTATAATTTTAAAAAGGGGCCCTTTTAGGGCCCACCTACTGAGTTTGTGACAGATTAAAAAAATTGTGATTTATGTATAAAATTCAAAATTATGCAAATACTAGACCATTGTGCGCGCACTAATTACCCTTTCTTTAAAAAAAACTCTACCAAAAAATGCATTAAAAATTCATTTTTTGGTCGATGATTCATCATTTTAGTTGATTTTTTTTTAATTCAAAATTTAACTATTTTGTTAACATTTTTTGTCAATTATTTTTTTTTTTAACTGAAAATTCAACTATTCCATGTTTGGTTGAACATTCATCTTCTTCAGTTGAAAATTTATGTACTTTATTACAAACTAATCTTTTTGGTTCAAAATTAATTTTTTTATTGAAAATTAATTTTTTAACTGAAAATTTAATTATACATGTTTGTTTGAATCTTATTGGTAAATCACCTTTTTGGTTGAAAATTCAACAATTAGGTTGAAAGTTTCATTAAAACTTAAAATATTTGGCTGAAATACATGTATTTTGTTAAAAATTAATCTTTTCGGTTAAAAATTCATTCCTTTGGCTTGAAAATTATTTTTTTTATGGATAATTAATTTTTTTACTGAAAATTTAACTATTTCATGTTTGTTTGAATATCAATCTTCTTCAGTTTAAAATTCAACTATTTATTTGAAAATTTCTGTATTTTGTATTCACCTTTTTGGTTGAAAATTCAACTATTAGGTACAAAATTCCATTAAAAATTAAAATGTTTGGTTGAAAATTTATCTATTTTTTTTAAATTATTCTTTTTAGGTAGAAAATTATTATTATTTTTTTTAAATTGAAAATTAATTTTTCTTTTGTTGAAAATAAATTTTTTTCATTGAAAATTCATTTTTTTAAACTAAAAATGTAACTATTCAATTTTTCGTCGAAATATTATCTTTTTTTTATAGACATTTAATCTTTGTGTTATAAAATTCATTTTTATGGTTGAAAATTGAACTATTTCGAAGAAAAATTATTTTTTTTTTGCTTAAAAACTCATTTCTCTAACTGAAAATTAAACTATTCTATTTTTTGTTGAAAATTTTTCTTTTTTTTGGTAGAAAATTAATCTTTTTGGTTGAAAATTCCGTTATAAATTGAAATATTTGATTGAAAATTCATGTATTTTGTTAAAAATTATTCTTTTTTTGTAGAAAATTAGTTTTTTTATTGAAAATTAATTTTTCAAACTAAAAATTTAACTATTCCATTTTTCGTCGGAATATGTATATATATTTTTTAATAGACATTTCATATTTTTGGTTGAGAATTCACCTGTTGGGTTGAAAATTTATTTCTCTAACTTAAATTCAAGCTATTCTATTTTTTGTTGAAAATTTATCTTTTTTAGTTGAAAAGTCATCTATTTTGTTGAAAATTTTGTCTTTTTTTAGTAGCAATATAACTTTTTCGGTTAAAAATGTTATTAAAAATTAAAATATTTGGTTGAAAATGCATGTTTTTTATTAAAAATTATTCTTTTGTGGTAGTAAATTAATATTTTTGGTTCAAATTTCATTTCTTTGGTTGAAAATTAGTATTTTTTTTCATTGACAATTAATTTTCTAATATATATATATAATAATAATATTTATAATATTTATTATATATTATTTACAATATTTATAATATATATAATATATATATTTTAATAGACATTTAATATTTTTGGTTGAAAATTCATCTCTTTGGTTGAGAATTTAACTATTTAGTTGAAAAAATTTTTATTTAGTTAAAAACTTATTTCTCGAACTTAAATTTGAACTATTCTATTTTTTGTTAAAAATTTTGTCTTTTTTCTGTAGCAATATAACCTTTTTGATTAAAAATGTTATTAAAAATTAAAATTTTTTGTTGAAAATTCATGTGTTTTATTAAAAATTATTCTTTTGTGGTAGAAAATTAATTTTTTTGGTTCAAATTTCATTTCTTTGGTTGAAAATTAGTTTTTTTAATTGAAAATTAATTTTTTAAACTAAAAATTTAACTATTCCATTTTTCGTCGGAATATATATTTTTTTCAATAGACATTTAATATTTTTGGTTGCAAATTCATCTGTTTGGTTGAACATTTAACTATTTTGTTGACAATTTTTTTATTTAGTTAAAAACTTATTTATCTAACTTAAATTCAAACTATTCTATTTTTTGTTGAAAATGTATCTTTTTTAGTCGATAAGTCATCAATTTTGTTGACAATGTTGTCTTTTTTTGGTAGCAATATAGCCTTTTTGGTTAAAAATATTTTAACAAAATACATGATAGTTAAAGTTTGAACCAAAAAAATTAAGTTTTAACCGACAACATTAATTTTCTAACGAAAAAGACGAATTTTACAACATATATACATACATGAATTCTCATCTAAAAAAGATAATTTTTCTAACAAAAATTGAATAGTTAGATTTTCAGTTAAATAAATAATTCGCAAACAAAAAAAAAGAATTTTCAAGAAAATAGTTAAATTTTGATTCGAAAAATATGAATTCTCAACAAAAATAAAAGATATAAATGAAATAGTTACACTTTCAATTAAAAAAATTAAATTTTCACGCACAAAAAATTTAAATAGTAAAATTTTCAACCAAAGAGATGAATTTTCAATCGAGAAGAATAATTTTTTACCAAAAAAGACAAATTTTCAATCAAACAAATTAATTTTGAATAAAGAAAGTTAATTTCTGCTTTATTGGTCGCTGATCAATCTCTCTAGCGATCACCCTAGCCGAAGAGCTTCACAAAGTCATCATGTAAAGGTCTCCACTTGGGCCCATTACTTTGTCCATTAGCGTTTTACCGCACACCATGAGCAGGTATTGCATGCCAACTGCGTTAATTTTACTCTTATCTTTTTCTTGGTATACTTCTTGGTATATATGAGCGAAAGTAAAAAAGTTATCGGCAGAGTAGGATTTATGATCAGAAGTAAAAATATATCAGATAAAGCTAAAATGACAATATATAGCCACGATATAGCGATATAGCCACGGTGCTGTACGGTAGCGAGACCTGGACATACCAAGAAAATGATAAGTGTAAAATTAAAGTGAATGACATGCAATACCTGCGCACTGCGTGCGGTAAAACGCTAATGGACAAAGTGAGTAACGTAAGACGTTACTTACTTTGTCTATTGAGTTATGTATTGGAAATGGTTACCATATCAACTCTATTGAATCTCGTTTTGTATCGATGCGAAAAAAATTCAACTTTAACTTAAAAATTATCCGCAACAAAAATTCGCACATGTTCTTCATACTTGTATTCAGTTTGCTCAACATTCTTCGCAAGTTTTCGACTGACTCTTCCATAACAAACTTATCATCCGCGAACGCTAACCCATGCACCCTCACTGTAAAAACCCACGTACCCTCACAAAATTCGTCTTTGTGGGTATAAAATTAATCTTCTTGCTTAAAAAGTCAATTATTTTGTTGAAAATCCATCTTTATTGGATGTATTTAACTGTTTTGACCTAAAATTCAAATCTTTGTTGATTGCAATATCAACTATTTCAGTTTTTCTCAAAATTCATCTTTTTTTATTGATAACTTAACTACTTGGTTGAAAGTTGAACTACTTTGTAAAAAATTTATTTTTTGTGTTAAAGATTCATCATTTGATTTGAAGTTTCATCGCTTCAGTTGACAATGTAACTATTTCGTTGGAAATTTGTTTTCTCTTCAGGTAGGAAATTAATCTTCTTTTATTTTATCGTTTTATCCTTTTTGGTCCAAAATGCAACTATTTGAAAATTAATCTTTTCTGGTTGAAGATTTAACTATTCTGTTGAATTTTTTTCAATGAATTGAACTGTTCCTTTTTTTAAATAATAATATTTTTTAGTTGAATTATCAACTATTACATTTTTCGTTGAGAAACCATCTTTTTTTTGAATATTGAACTATTTGCTTGAAAATTACCAGTTTTGTTGAAATTTTGCTTTGACATCTGAAATCTTCAAAGCTCTTTTTCAATTTTTTAAGAATCTCAAAAAAATGGTATTTATTATTATTGCATTATTAATTTTTTTTCTTTTTCGACTGGAAAACCTTTTTTTGGTTGAAAATTCAACTATTTGGTTAAAAATTAACTGTTTTGTTGAAATTTTTATTTGACATCTGAAATCTTCAAAAATCTTTTCGAATTTTCTTAAGAATTCCAGGAAAATTTTATTTATCTAACGTTAACAACAAATAAACAAATAAACCTAATTGAATTAATAATAAGCTAATAATTATGTTAATTAAAAGGTTTTTTTGTTCAATTTTCCTGAGATTCTTGAGAAAAATCAAAAAGATTTTTGAAGATTTCAGATGTCAAATCAAAATTTCATCAAAAAATTTAATTTTCAAGCAAAAATATGAATTTTCGACGAAAAATGTAATAGTTGCTAATTCAACTAAAAAATATTTGTCTCTCAAATTAAAAACTGTTAAATTCATCAGAAAAATACCAAATTTCAACAGAACATTTCAGTGTAATATTTAAAAAAAATCTGAGGATTTTTTATCAACAGGAACAAAAATAAATCTTCAAAAATATTGATTTTAGTCACATAAAATAAAAAATACTTCTTGAAGCAAAATTCTTCTGATTAAGAAAGATGATGTTGAATGTAGAAATTCAAAAGATAATTTGAGCAAAATTTGAAACGAGAATCTTTTAAAATATTAAAAATATTGTTAATTAAAATATAACTTTTGAATTTCGTATCACAACCGCCACAGTGGGATGAAATAAAAAAACGAGGTTCAAAATAACTTGTTGCTGGCAATTCTTGAATGATTTTTGATTTTTTTAAAAGAAAAATTCAGCATTAAATTTTGAACAGATTTAAGTGCCCTGATTTTTGAATTTTTGTTTTGCTAAACTTTTATGTTAATGCAAATAGTGAAGAAAAAGTCGATTTTTTCGTTTTTTTTTGTTTATCTTCGTGAACATTTTTTTTATATGATCAGCATTGCCAGACTTTATGAACGGGGGTAGTAGAAAGCAAAAAAAAATTATGACATTGTTAAGTTAACAAATAGTCTACACTATGGATTCTCCGTTTGCAAAGTTACTTTTCGCGGTTAAATTACTTGCTTTCTTTGAAAAAATAATCCCCGATCATGAAAATTTGACATTCGATATTCCTTTATAATTTTATAAACAAATTATATAAACAAATTCCTAGTGTGGACATTTAAAGGCCGAAAGAAATCGCTTTTTCTCTTAAATTTCCTCAAATTATGTCGCCAGTGATGGTTAATGATGGAAAATTATCATCCGATATTTTTATTAATTTCATAAACAAATTATATAACCAAATGGCAATTTTGTTCACAAAATTGATAAAAAATATAAAATAACAAAATATCACGAAGAAACATCATTGGAGACATCATTTGAGGAAAATTAGGAGAAAAAAGGATTTTTTTCCACCTTCAAATGCCCAAGTTGTAAATTTTGTTGTATAATTTGTTTATAAAATTGATAAAAATATCGGATGATAATTTTCCATCATTAAATATCACTGGCGGTATAATATGAGGAAAATTAAGAGAAAAAACGATTTCTTCCTGCCTTTAAATGTCCACACTAGGCATTTGTTTATATAATTTGTTAATAAAATTAAGAAAAAATATCGGATGATAATTTTCCATCATTAAATATCACTGGCGATATAATTTGAGAAAAATTAAGAGAAAAAACGATTTATTTCTGCCTTTAAATGTCCACACTAGGCATTTGTTTATATAATTTGTTAATGAAATTAATAAAAAATATCGGATGATAATTTTCCATCATTAAATATCACTGGCGATATAATTTGAGGAAAATTAAAAGAAAAAACGATTTCTTTCTGACTTTAAATGTCCACACTAGGAATTTGTTTATATAATTTGTTTATAAAATTGATAAAAAATATCGAATGTCAAATTTTTATAATTGGGTATTATTATTTTTTCGATGAAAGCAAGTAATTTTAACGCAAAAATGTACTTTGCAAACGAAGAATCCATAGAAAAAAAAATTTCACGAAGATAAACAAAAAAAAAAACGAAAAAATCGACTTTTTCTTCACTCTTTGCATTAACATAAAAGTTTACCCAAAAAAATTTTAAAATCAGGCCACATAAATCTCTTCAAAATTAAATGCTGAATTAAAAAAAAAATTAAAAATTGGTTATTATGACCGCGTTTTTTGATTTCATCCCACTGTGGACCGTATCGACCTTACCTGAATGTTAATTGGAAGACAGTTCGACTGCTCCACGCAATATGGAATCATGTTCGGGTAGGTCCATATAAAGAATCAGGTTTTAGTTTCGAATCAAGTCCATTTTTATCGATTTTATTTCTTCTAACAAAAAAAAAAAAAAAAAAAAAAAGAAATGGACAAGCAGGTCATTCTGCCATTAACCTTCTATAATAGATATTATTACTATTATGGACTTCAAGGTTGTAAAAATTATTATAAATATGAGTCGAGAGATTACAAACTAATATATGAGCTCCACTTTATTATCGCTTTTTAAATTTTGTCTTTAGTTTTCGTTTTCAGAAAAAAAAAATTTTTTATTTTAAATACAAATTTCGAATATCTATTTTTAGGTTTGTTTATTTTTTGTACATATTGCATGAATACAATCTTGCTGAGATTTTTGAGAAAATTCAACATGATTTTAAGTTAATTTTCAACCAATTAGTTGAATTTTCAACCGAAAAAGACTAATTTTAAGAAATTTTAATTTTGACACCAAAAAAGATTAAATGTTTTCCAAAAGATACGAATTGCCTGCAAAACAATTAAATATCTTATCTCGAAAATATGAGTTTTCAAAGGAAGTTCATTTTCACCAAATAGTCGAATTTCCAACCAAAAATGGTGAATTCTCAACAAAAAATGTAATAGTTCATAATTCAACTAACAAATATTTTGATTTTAAATGAAAAACAGTTGAATTCATCAAAAAATACCAATTTTCAACAGAATAGTTGAATCTTCAATTAAAAAATCATCCCCCTGTTATTGGAAATACATTCTTTGTTGCTTCCGTAAACAAATTAAGCCTATTCGTTGAAAAAAAGCCAAAATCCTAATTTATTTATGAAAATTGTTTAAATAATTCATGAATCTTGGAAATTTGCCATGCATCATAGAAAAAAGTCATTGGAAAAATATTCTGAGATAATTATCTAAACAAAATGCGCCTGTTAATTGAAAAATAGCCAAACTCCGAATTTGTTTATGAACATTTTTCAAATAATTAATAAATCTTCGAAATTTTCAAAGAATCATAGAAAAAAGTCATCGAAAAGATATTCTCAGTTTATTCTGTAAAAAAATTAAGCCTGTATTCGTTGAAAAATAGCCAAGCTCTAAATTGATTCATGAAAAATGTTCAAATTATTAATAATTCTTGTAAATTTATGAAACAACATAGAAAAGTATCATAGGAAAGATATTCTTAGTTAACTCTGTGAAAAAATTGAGCCCATTTGTTGAAAAATAGCCAAACTCTGGATTTTTTATCAAAATTGTTAAAATAATGAATAAATCTTGGAAATTTGCAAAGAATCGTAGAAAAAAGTCATCGGAAAGATATTCTTAATTAATTCTGTGAAATAATTAAGCCTATATTCATTGAAAACTAGCCAAGTTTTGAATTGGTTCATAAATGTTCAAATTATTAATAATTCTTGTTAATTTACAAAACAACACAGGAAAGTATCATCGGAATGATATTCTTAGTTAACTATGTGAAAAAATTGAGCCCATTTGTTGAAAAATAGCCAAACTCTGAATTTGTTATGAAAATTGTTAAAATAATGAATAAATCTTGGACATTTGCAAAGAATCGTAGAAAAAAGTCATGGAAAAGATATTCTTAATTAATCCTGTAAAAGAATTAGGCCTATATTCGTTGAAAACTAGCCAAGTTTTGAATTGGTTCATAAATGTTCAAATTATTAATAATTCTTGTAAATTTACAAAACAACATAGAAAAAAGTAATCGGAAAGATATTCTTAGTGAACTCTGTGAAAAAATTGAGCCCATTTGTTGAAAAATAGCCAAACTC
>CAKNYM010050754.1:101007-112392 GCA_932195095.1 Andricus curvator
AGACATTCTTAGTTGGTTCCGTAAACAAATTGAACTTTTAGGTTGAACAATAGTCAAACTCTAAATTTTGTTATAAAAGTTGTTTGAAAAATTGATAATTCTTGTAAATTTGCAAAGTATCATAGGAAAGAGTTATTTGAAATACATTTATTGTTGATTCCATAAACAAATTGAGCCCATTCGCTAAAAAGTAGCCAAACTCGGAATGTGTCTATGAAAATTGTTTAAATAATTAATAATTCTTCATAATTTGCATTCTTGAAAATTTGAAAAATAGCCAAAATATAAATTTGTTTATGAAAATGGGTGAAATAATAAATAATTTTTGTAAAGCGAAGTATCGTAGGAAAGAGTTATCGGAAAGATATTGTGAGTTGATTCCATAAACAAATTCTTCTTGGTTACAAAATTAACTTTCTTGTTAAAAATTCATATTTTTGGGTTGAAAACTCAAATATGTTTTAGAAAATTCGTCTTTTTGTCCAGAAAAACATCTTTTTTGAAAAAATTGTTTAGAATGATTCATTTGCATCTATTAACTGAGGAATATTTGTCAAAGGGTTTATCGCCGGATACTAGTTGATAGCAGCGTCCGTCGCACCTGTAACTACAATATATATCTATTGGTTGTTACCTCTGCATATAATTATGTGCAGCGAGCGAGGACGTCATAGCAAAATGGCTGACAGCGGAAACCGTATAGAGAGGCTCGTTCTTTCGTGGTTTACGTTCACCAGTTCTACCAAGCTGACAGTTCCGAAGCAGCGTGTGCCGGGTACGGGAACGGCTTCTTGTTCCGCTCCTCGACGAAATTTAAAATCTCTAAACAAAATTTTCCACCTCCCTTTATCTAAAGGGCTCTGTGACTACATGTTCCACCCCCAGATTTCGATCGACCCCTTTTCGCGGTTTAACGACCCCTATCATTTTTCCTTCTCGCTCTTAAACGCACATCGATTAAAATGCGAATTATGTGTAAGTGATAGTTAACTTTTTCACACCGGATATAATCTGTTTCATTCTACGAGAAGAGATCGAAACGAGTTCTGAAATATACCAGGTAAATGTGAAATTAAAAAAAAATTGAAAAAAAAAACCGGCGCCACAGCGGGGCAAAAAAAGCTTCTGTGGACAAATCAATTAGTTAGTTAGTCAGTTAGTTAGTTAGTTTATTTTTAGTTTTATTTGTGCTGAAACTGAATAGAAATAATTACGTCTTGGGAATCTGCAAAGCATCATAGAAAAAAATCATCGGAAAATATTCTTAGTTAATTCTGTAAAGAAATTGATCTTATTCGTTGAAAAATAGCCAAACTATTAATTTGTTTATGAAAATTGTTCAAATCTTTAGTAATTCTTGGGAATTTGCGAAGCATCATAGAAAAAAGTCATCGGAAAGATATTCTTAGTTAATTCTGTAAAGAAATTGAGCCTATTTGTTGAAAAATAGCCATACTCAGACAAAGAATCATCGGAAAAACATTCTTAATCAATGTCATAAACGAAAATTGAGCATATTCGTTCAGAAATAACGAAACTCTGAATTTGTTTATGAAAATTGTTTGAATAATTAGTAATTCTTCTAAATTTTCCAAGTATCATAGAGAAGAATCATTGGAATAAAATTCTTAGCCGATTCCGTCGAAATTTTAGCCTATTCTTCGAAAAGTAGCCAAACTCTGAATTTGTTTATTGAAATTGCTCAAACCGGCTCCACAGTGCGACAAAAAAGTTTCTGTCGACAAATCAAGTTTTAGTGTACACTGTTCATTCGATTTGGACGTTCTATTTTTTTGTGAAAACTTTTTGTATTTCGAAAAGATTTGTGTCTTTGGATTATTGATGACAAATGTTGTAAATTTTTTGTTTAGCATAAATGTTGTCATTTTTTAAAACTTTTTAGTAGTACCATTTTTTCAGATTTTCAGATTATAATTATTTTTATTTATGTTAATAGAGAAAAGTTATTTTTCGGGATTTTCACTTTTTTTTTTGTTTAGCTCATTGAAATACAGATTTTTGGTATACAATGTGAAAGAAAATAAAGGTATATTACGATTAGTTACTTAAATAATTAATAATTATTGTCAATTTGTAAAGTTTTATAGAAAATAGTCATCGGTTTTTAGTAGATTCCGTAAACAAAAATTGAGCGTATTCGTTAAAATATAGCCAAACTCTGAATATGTTTATGAATTTGGTTTAAATAATTAATAATTCTTGAAAAATATCGTAGCAAAGAGTTATCGGAAAGACATTGTTAGTTGATTCTGTAAAAATATTGAGCCTATTCGCTGAAAAAAGCCAAACTCCGAATATGTTTCTAAAATTTGTTTAAATAATTGATAATTATTGTAAATTTGCAAAGTATCATAGAGAAGAATCATTGGATGAAATTCTTAGTTTTTTCCGTAAACAAATTGAGCCTATTCGATGAAAAATAGCCAAAATCTACATTTGTTTATAAAAATTGTTTTCAGAAGTTAATAATTCTTGGGAATTTGCAAAGCATCATCGAAAAAAGTAATTGAGACTATTAATTGGAAACTAGCCAAACTCTAAATTTGTTTATGAAAATTGTTTAAATAATCAATAACACTTGTAAATTTGTGAATCATCATAGAAAAGAGTCATCGCAAAGACATTTTTAGTCAATTTCGTTAACAAAAGTTAAACACATTTGTTCGAAAATAGCCAAACTCTAAATTTGTTTATAAAAATTGTTTAATTTTTTGCAGATTCCATAAAAAAATTGAGCCTAATCGCTGAAGATTAGCCAAACTCTAAATTTATTAAAATTGTTTTTAATAATGAAAATAAAAATTAATATAAAAAAGTCGTTTGAAATATATTCTTAGTTAATTGTGTAAAGAAATTGAGCCTGCTCGTTCAGAAATAACCAAACTCGGAATTTCTTTATGAAAATTGTTTGAATAATTACTAATTCTTATAAATTTTCCAAGTATCATAGAGAAGAGTCATTGGAATAAAATTCTTAGTCCATTCGGTAAAAATTTGAGCCTATTCTTCGAAAATTAGCCAAACTCTGAATTTGTTTATTGAAATTGCTTAAACCGGCTCCACCTCGGGCTCCACAGTGGGACAAAAAAGTTTTGGCGGACAAATCAATTTTTGGTGTATACTGTTCATTCGATTTCGACCTTTAATTTTTTGTGCAAAGCATTTTAAATTTCGAAAAAATTTGTGTTTTTGGATTCCTGATAAAAAAATTTTGTAAATTTTTTGTTTAGCAAACAAGTTGATAATTTAAAAAAATTTTGAGTAGTACCATTTTTTCAAATTATAATTATTTTTTATAATACCATTGATTATAATTACAAACAAATTAATAGAGAAAAGTTATTTTTCGGGATTTTTTGTTGATGACTTTTTGTAGTTTAGCTCATTGAACTCCAGCTTTTTTGTATACAATGTGAGAGAAAATAAAGTTTTATTACGATGAGTTGCTTAAATAATTAATAATTGTTGTCAATTTGAAAAGTATCATAGCGAAGAGTCATTGCATTGTTATTTTTTTCTGTAAACAAATTGAGCCTATCCGCTGAAAAATAGCCAAACTCTGAATATGTTTATGAGAATTGTTTAAATAAATAATAATTCTTGGGAATTTGTGGAGCATCATGGAGAAGAGTCATTGAAATTAAATTTTCAGTTCGTTCCGTAAACAAATTGAACCTATTCCTTGAAAATAGCCAAAGTTTCAATTTTTTATTAAAAATTGTTTAAATAATTAATAAATCTTGTAAGTTTGCAAGGTATCGTAGGAAAGAGTTAATTGAAATACATTCTTCGTTGATTCCATAAACAAATTAAGCCTATTCGCTGAGAAATAGCCCAACTCTGAATAAGTTTATGAAAATTGTTTAAATAATTGATAATTCTTGTGAATTTGCAATGTTTCGTAGGAGAGAGTTATTGGAAATCCATTCTTTGTTGATTCTATGAACAAATTGAGCCAATTCGCTAAAAAATGGCCAAACTCTGAATATTTTAATGAAATTTGTTTAAATAATTAATAATTCTTGGGAATTTGCAAAGCATCATAGTGAAGAATCATTGGAATGAAATTCTCAGGTGGTTCCGTAAACAAATTGAGTCTATTCATTGAAAAACAGCCAAACTCTCAACTTGTTTATGACCTTATTTATTACAAGACTTTGTCAGGTGACATCATTTGTTATTTAATTAACCTTTTTTTATGTTATTTCATCAATGAGCGGCAATGGTTTTATTTTATAAACAATTTTACTAAAAAATCTGTAATTTCGTTATTTTTTAAAAGTGAGCAAACGTTTTTTGAAACGATTTAAATTTTACTCTCTGTGGTGGTTTAACTGCAGTGCTTCTGAATGTATCATGCCTTCAGTCTTTCCTCTGTATTTGTATTTGTTTAATAAATTTATATAAATACATAACAAATGTTGACATCTGACAAATGTTTCTAATAAATAAGGTCACTGGCAGTCAATTTCGTAACAAAAAAGCACATCAATTTGTTGACAAATATTCAAGTTGTTAATTTGTTCACAAAATTGTTTATAAAATAAAGAATTATTCTTTGTTGATGTAGTATAATAAGGAAAGGACTTTGAAAGGTAATTAAAAATTGGTTCCGTTTTAAAAAGGAAATTTGTTACTTGAAAATTAAAAAAATCTGTATTTGTTTATAAAATTTATTTAAACAATTAACAATTTGTTATCACGTATCACCATTTTTTATTTAATCTTCAAGTATCACTTTCACTCTTTTATTTGTTTATATAAAAATAAACAAATTTAATAATTTAATTTAATTCAAGTCGTTGCAAAAAAGGGGATCGTTCATAAAAAAATCTCAACTTTCTTAAAAAAAAAAACTTAATCGTAATAAAATTTTGAAAACCATTTATTTTTAATAGAAGTTATCGAAAATCGTATTTTTTAAAATAAATCTCTTTTGTTAAGAAACACACCATAAATAATAGAAGAAAAAATTGAATTTCACCTCAAATGTTCTTTCCGTTTTTGAAATATCATCTAATATAATATAAAATAAGTTTAAAAAAAAATAATATTTTTTAAGGCGACATATTCACGCAATACGTGACACATCCGTTTCATAATAATAGAACTTCCGGTGAGGTCACGAGCATAACTTTTATAATAACATAAGGTTTACCTGGAAGATGTTGCTACATACATGAAAGATTATTTATGTAATATTGAATTATTTCTATTATTACATTAAAATTAAAAAATAAAGTTACGAAAAATGTTATGAAAATTATTAAATTGAAAATATAAACCATTTAAAAATAGCATTTAAAATAAAATAAAATTTTTTTTTAACGATTGTGAATAATTGAAAACGTTTCAAATCAAACAATTTTAGATTAGGTAAAATTTTGAAAAACTGATAATATTTCAAATAAAATGAACTTATATCATTTCCAAATAAAAATTTTCAAAATTAAAAAAATTTTATTTTTTTAAATTAGAAATCTTTTAAATCTTGAAAATTGGAATTTTTTTTTAGAAAGAAGTTGTAAATTTGATCATTTCTAGTTCAAACCTAATTCAAAATTGAATATTTTCAGATCGGACTTTTGAAAATTGGATAATTTTAAATTACAAGGAATTGAGCTTTTATTATTTCTAATTAAATTTTTTCAAAATTAAATAATTAAAAATTGAAAACTTTTGATTTTAAATAATTTTTAATTAAAATGAATTGGACTTGTATCAATTACAAATGGAAACGTTTAAAATCAAAAAATTGTAAGCTAGAAGCTCTCAAAATTGTAAAAATTCAGAGTAAAATGATGAAAATTGGAAAATTTTATTAGAAAGATGTTGCGAATTTTATAATTTCTAATTCAAAGTGTTTAAAATTGAAACATTTTGTTTTGAATTGAAGAATTTTGAAATTCAATTATTTCTGATAAAAATTTCAAAAATAGGACAATTTCAAAACAATGAATATTGAATATTTTCAGATTAGAATTTTGAAAATTGAATAATTCGAAATTAAATAAATTGAAATTGTATTATTTCTAATTAAACGCGTTTAAAATTGACCATTTTTGAATATAAACAATTTTCATTCAAAACGAATTAAGTTTCAAAATAAGAGCGTTTAAAATTGAAAAATTTCAAATTAAAAGCTCCCAAAATTGTAAAAATTTCGAATGAAATGTTAAAAATAGTTCAAAATTGAGAAACTTCAAACTTGGTTTAAAAATTGAAGCCTTCTTAAATTACAATCTTGAAACTAAGTCGTTAAAAATAATTAGTTTTCAAATTGTGCATCAGGATCATAAAAATTCCAATCATTTTAAACTAAAGTGCAAAATTAGTTTGAAAATTAAAAATTAGTTTTCAAATTAACTGTTCCAAATTTAAAATTCAAATCTTTTTTGATTGAAATATCAACTATTACTTTTTTTTTGTCGAAAATTCATCTTTTTGGTTGAAAATTAATTTTTTTTTTAATGAAAATTTAACTATTCCATCTTTTGTAGAAAAAGTATCTTTTTCAGTTTAAAATTCAACTATTTGGTTGGAAATTCATTTACATATTTTGACCAAAGTTATTCTTTTTTGGTAGAAAATTAATTTTCTCGGCAATATTAAATATTACATTTTTTGTTGAAAATTCATCGTTTTAGGTTGAAAATTCAACTACTTACTGTGTTGAAAATTCGTGTTATTTTTTGTTAAACATTAATTTTTAAACTGAAAATTTAACTATTTCAGTGGGAAATTCAACTGGTAGAAAATTAGTCTTTTGTTTAAAATTCAACCGAAAAAATTCAACAGTTTAAAAAATTCAATTATTTGGTGGAAGATTCAACTGTTTTGTAGAAAATTCGTTTTTTTTTTGCTGAAAATTAATTTTTTGTAATGAAAATTTGACTATTGCATTTTTGTTTGAAAATTGATCTTTTTTAGTTCGAAAATTCTATTATTTGGTTGAAAATTCTTTTTTTTTCGGTAGAAAATTAGTCTTTTTTTTGGTAGAAAATTAATCTTCTTCGTTGAAAATTAAAATATTTGTTTAAAATTTTATTTACTTTGCAGAAAATTCGCTTTTCCGTTAAAAATTAATTTTTTGTAAAAAAAATTTAACTAATTGCATTTTTAGTTAAAAATTGATCTTTTTTAATTTTGAAAATTCAACTATTTGGTTGAAAATTCGTCTTTTCTGGTAGAAAATTAATCTTCTTGGATGAAAATTTAATTATTTGGTTAAAAATTGTTTCATTTTGTTGAACATTCGTCTTTTTTGGTAAACAATTATTATTTTTTTGGTTAAAAATTCAACTATTGGGTTCAAAGTTTATGTATTTTGTTGAAAATTAGTTTTTTTTTGCGAAACATTAAGTTTTTATAATACAAATTCAACCATTGCATTTTTGGTTAAAAATGGATCTTTTTTAGTTTAAAAACAGAACTATTTGATTAAAAATTCGTGTTTTTTTGGTAAAAAATTAATCTTCTTCGTTGAGAATTCAACTATTTGGTTCAAAGTTGATTTATTTTTTTTGAAAATTTGTCTCTTTGTTAAAAAATTAAACAATTTGGTTACAAAGTTATTTATTTTGTAGAATATTAATTTTTTGTTGTTGAAAATTCAATTTTATTGAAGAAAGCTCGTTTGACTGAAAATTAATATTTTTAAATAAAAATTTATCTATTTAATTTTTTGTTAAAAATTGCTGTTTTTTGGTTTAAAAACTCAACTATTTGGTTGTAAATTCGTCTTTTTGGGTAGAAATTTCGACTTTTTTTTATCGAAAATTAATCTTTTTGGTTGAAAAGTGAATTGTTTGGTTACAAATTTATGCATTTTGTAGAAAATTCGTTTTTATTCGTTGAAAAATAGTTTTTTGTAAAAAAATAACAATTGCATTTTCAGTGAAAAATGTATCCTTTTTAGTTTGAAAATTCGTATTTTTTGGTAGAAAATCAACCTTTTTGGTTGAAAATCAAACTATTTCGTTACAACTTTATGTATTTTATTGAAAATTAATTTTTTGTAATAAAAATTTAACTATTGCATTTTTGGTTGCAAATTTATTTATTTTGTGGAATATTAATTTTTTTGTTTGAAAATTCAATTGTATTGTGGAAAGCTCGCCTGGCTGACTGGAAATTTCAACAAATTAGTAGAAAATTCATCTATTTCATAAATTCGTTTTTTTATTGAAAATTAATATTTTTAAATAAAAATTTAACTCTTGCATTTTTAGTCAAAAATTGATCTTTTTTAGTTTAAAAATTCAACTACTTGGTTATAAATTCGTCTTTTTAGTAGGAAATTAATCTTCTTGATTAAAAATTAAACTATTTTGTTACAAATTTATTTATTTTGTAGGAAATTAGTTTTTTCCGAATTAATTTTGTGCAAACAAAAATTATCTATTGCATTTTTGGTTAAAAAATTATATTTTTTAGTTTAAAATTTTAGTTTTTTTTTTCAGTTGGAAATTTAGTTTTTTGAGAAGCACTGCAAATTTAAAACAATTTCAAGGTCTCTTATATATTGATGAAATTGTACAAATGCTCGGTGAATTACACACAGAAATGAGTACCAATTTAAGATAACAATGTGAGAGTTTAGAGTTTCCCATGTTGTTAAATCGATTGTCCTTGACCAAATTTGCAGGCTTCGGTTCTTTCATGATTTAACTGGAATAAACTCATAGATATTTTATTCTTAAATTATTTTCAGTAAATTCAAATTGTGTCAAAATTAACAATTTTCAAATTGTTAATGATAATTTTCCAAATTCAACCGTTCCAATTTTAATTGCAAAATTAAAATTTATGAAAGGAAATAGGGGTCCAATTATAAACAAAATAAATAATTCAAGGAATCTGTATTATCATTAGAGAATAACAGAAAATATTTAACGTCTTTTCAGACTAGATGGAGATATGAAAGAAAAATTATTTTAAATAATTTTTTTTTTCTGAAGAAAAGATCTCCTTTTGCTCCGCTGGGAAACGAACCACTGAAATACTGATTTCCGGTCAGGTGCTTTCCCATTAAGCTACTAGAGAGATCGAGAGAAAAAACTTTTTTCAGAAATACACGCATTATTTTGCTAGATGGTACACATAAAATTTTGGAAGGAATCTGTATTATCATTAGAGAATAACAGAATATATTTAACGTCTTTTCAGACTAGATGGACATGTGAATTAAAAATTATTTTAATTACTTTTTTCTAAAAAAAGATCTTCTTTTTTCGCTCCACAGGGAAACGAACCACAGAACTTCTGATTTCCCGTCAGGTGCTTTCCCATTAAGCTACTAGAGAGATCAAGAGAAAAAACTTTTTTCAGAAATACACGCATTATTTTGCTAGATGGTACAAATAAAATTTTCAAGGAATCTGTATTATCATTAGAGAATAACAGAAAATATTTATCGTCTTTTCAGACTAGATAGCTAATAAAGAAAAATTATTTTCAATAATTTTTTTTCTGAAAAAAAGATCTTCTCCTTTCGCTTAGCTGGGAAGACCTGGAAGATCTTTTTTCAGAAAAAAATTACTTAAAATAATGTTTCTTTCATAGCTCCATTTAGTCTGAAAAGACGTTAAATATTTTCTGTTATTCTCTGATGATAATACAGATTCCTTGAAAAATTTTATTTGTACCATCTAGCAAAATAATGCGTGTATTTCTGAAAAAAGTTTCTTCTCTTGATCTCTCCAGTAGCTTAATGGGAAAGCACCTGACCGGAAATCAGTAGTTCTGTGGTTCGTTTCCCAGCGGAGCGAAAGGAGATCTTTTTTCAGAAAAAAAAATTATTCAAAATAAATAAATGTACAAAAAAAAACGAATTTTCAACTAAAAAGTTAAATTTTTTACCAAATAGGTGAATCTTAAAACAATCAAATAGTTGAATTTTCAACTAAAAAAAATAAGTTTTCAATCAAATTTTCAACCAAAAAGATTAATTTTCCAACAAAAAAATTAATTTTCTAACAAAAAAATTAATTTTCTACCAAAAGGTAAATTTTCATAAGAGATGTTTATTTTTTAACCAAATAGTTACATTTAAACAAAAAATATGAGTTCAAGAAAAAAGTTAATTTTCAACCAAATACTTCAATTTTCTACCTTATTGTTGAATCCTTAACTAAAATAAATTAATTTAGATTCAAACAGTTCCATTTTTAACCAAAAAGGATGAATTTTCAATCAAGAAGATTAAGTTTCGAATAAAAAAAATATAAATTTTTAATAAAATACATGAATTTTCAACTGAAAAAGATCATTTTTCAACAAAAATATATTTTTTTAACCAGAAATGGAATATTTACATTTTTAGTTTAAAAAAATTAATTCGCAAAAAAAAATTAACTTCCAAAAAAAGAGATGGATTTTCAACTAAAATAGTGAATCTTAAAAAAATGAATTTTCAACAAGAGAGTTCATCCCAAAAGTTGATTTTTTTCTCCGATTTTTTAACCGGAAAGATTAATTTTCTAAAAGTTGAATATTTAAGTTTTCATAAAAAAGTTTAATTTTTAACTAAATAGTTCAATTTAAACCAAAAATATGAATTAAACAAAAATAGTTAAATTTTCAACCAAGGAGGTGAACCTTAAAAAAATATGAATTTCAACTTTTAATCAAATAGTAGATTTTTAAACTGATAAAATTAAAATTTTTAGCCAAATCAAAAAGGATGTATTTTCAACTAGAAAAGATCAATTTTCAATAAAAAATATCAATTTTTAACAAAAAATGGAACAGTTACATTATTATTTGAATAAATTAATCCGCAAATAAAGAAACAAATTTTTAACAAAACAGTTACATTTTTAACAAAAGAGATAAATTTTCAACTAAAATGATGATTCTTAAAAAAATGAATTTTCAACAAAAGAGTTCAACCTAAAAGATGATTTTTTAACCCGGAAGATTAATTTTCTAAAAATAGAATATTTAAATTTTGTTCCAAAGCGGGTTTTTCTTAAAAAATATGAATTCTAAAAAAATTATCAAATTATCAACCAAAGAGATTAGTTTTCCAACAAGAAAATGAATGTTTTACCAAAAAACACGAATTTTCAACCCACAAATATTACTTTTTAACAAAAAAATTTAGTTTTCTACCGAAAAGTCAAATTTTCATAAAACTAGTTTAAATTTAAACAAAAAAGTTCATTAATTTTCAGGCGAGTAGTTTTAATAAAAATGGATGAATTTTCAACCAAGAAGATTAATTTTCGATTAAAAAAAAGACGAATTTTTAATAAAATAAATGAATTTTCAAAAGAAAAGATCAATTTTCAATTAAAAACTATAAATTTTAACCAAAAATGGAAGAGTTTCATTGTTAGTTAAAAAAATTAATTCGTAATC
>CAKNYM010050754.1:112402-136004 GCA_932195095.1 Andricus curvator
CAAAATAAATGAATTTTCACAAGAAAAGATCAATTTTCAATAAAAAAGATCAAGACCAATTTTTGAAAAATGGTTAAATTTCAATAAATCATGGCTAATTTTTTCCGAGGAAAAAATCCCTTCAACTTTACTGTTTTAACTTAATTAATTAATTAAATTTAATTTTTTTAAAGATTTCAGCCCGAAAAAATTCATAAATTATTAAAATTCAACCATTTTTCAAAAATTGGTAAGAAACGATAGCAAGAAAAAATTTAGTTGCAAAAAACATTGTTAGAATAAATTTTTCTTCTAAGTTTTTAAATTTTCTCATTAAAAATAATGTTTTTTTTGCCACGATACTACCTTAAATTTTTTTTTAACTTTTTATTTAAAATCGTTTATTTAATTTTAAATGATTCATTTTTTTACATCTTCAACTAAAAATCGGACAATTTGAAGATATTGTATTGAAAATAAAAAATAAAAAAAAGTTGACATATAAACTGTGATTATTTATAGATTTTATTCATAAAATTTCAAATCTAAGCTATAAAACAAGTTCAAGTAATAAAAAGCCAGTCAGGTTTTCAAACAACAATGATGCTGAGATTTTCGAGAGATATCGTGACAAGACTTTTTTGAGATAGGCTTAAGTTGTTTTTATAGCCCACTTGGAAAAAAAATTCTCATTGTTTTTTAGTCAGAGCAATTTCTTTTGAATCGAAGAATTTTCTTTGGTTGAAAGAAATTATTTTTTCTACGAGTGAAAACTTTTCTTTAATTTAAAATGATTTTCTTCGTCTGGAAGTTATTTTTGCTTGACTAAAAAAAAATTATGTTCAAGAAACGGTTTCTTTAGTCTAAACAAATAATTTTCTGAGTGCTGATATTCACAAACGCAAAATTTCTACAAAAATTTTCGTGTACAAAAACAATTTTGAAAGAATTTTTAATATTCATAAACGTCAATTTGATGATAAATTTAATTTTTGGGTGTCAAATTTAGCCCTAGATTTTTTTTTAATATGAAAGTCATGGGAAATATTTATTAATTATTAATAATTTCTCGTACCTAATTCAACAAACAATTTTTAGTATATTAAAAATTTTTTTTAAATCAATAAAATTGCTCAAATCTGAAAAGTAGGAAGAGATTAAATTGAAAAAATTTAACTTTTGTTATTAAACAATGCATATAAATATATATTTTTTATTTAAAAATGATTACGATAACGATTACCAACGATTCTTAATAAATCTTCTTTATTGAGGTATACACAATTTTAATTCAAAAAATTTGTCATGTTAACAGTTTTTGTTCAAAAATAAACATTATTAACTTGTAAAACTCGAATATTGACCACTAAAGCAACTTTAGCGGCCTCTACATCTTTTTTTAATCTGAAAAAAAATACAGAATAACTTTCTCACAAGAAAAAAATTTGTGGAAGTACGTATGCATGAAAAAAGAGGAAATATCTCGAAATAAAGGGGAAAGGGGAAAGGGGGAAAGGGGAAAGGGGAAAGGGGAAAGGGGGAAATTTCTCGAAAATAGGAAGCTTTTTTTTTTAAAAAGGGGAATAGGGGAATGACTGTGAAGCCTGTTATTACTTTTTTCTTAATAACTAATTAATTAGAATCTTTTTTTGAATATTTTATTTAAATAATTTTCATCAATCATTTTGAATAATCAACTGACGTACATGGATACAGACGATAAAAATTTGTAACGAATGGAAATTATTATTTTCTTTTTTTTCTTTGTGATCTGAAATTATAATAGGTAGGTGCTTCTTTGTGTGTTAAATTTTTTTTTTTAATACAAAGCAGTGTATTTCTGTATTAAACGAAGAATTCTTCTAATCATCGGTAATAATAGTTGCGTGATTTTGCACTTGGAAATTTTGTCAAGGCCTTTCTCACTCATTATGTAAAAATATCAGTTTTATGTAATAGTTTTTTGTGGTAATAATTAATAATTAGTATAAATTTGTAATAATCGTTTTTATGTCATAAAGAAATTTTAATCTTTTTTTTTTAATTAGGGGAGACCACCCTACAGTGGATAATGCAACCTACAGTGAATTATTAATTATTATTAATTATTAATTAAGAGCACAAATAAAAAATAAAATTATAATTTTGATTTATTATTTTAATTAATTTTTTCTGAAAAAAGATCTCCTTTAGCTCCGCTGGGAATCGAACCTCAGAACTTCCGATTGCCGGTCGGGTGCTTTCCCATTAAGCTAGTAGAGAGATCGAGAGATGAAACTTTTTTTCAGAAAAAATTAATTAAAACAATTTTTAATTCATATCTCCATCTATTCTGAAAAGACGTTAAAAATTTCTGTTATTCTCTGATGATAATACAGATTCCTTGAAAAAATTTAATTTGTACCATCTAGCAAAATAATGCGTGTATTTTCTGAAAAAAAGTTTCTTCTCTCGATCTCTCTAGTAGCTTAATGGGAAAGCACCCGACCGGTAAATGGAAGTCCTGAAGTTCGATTCCCAGCGGAGCGAAAGGAGAAGATCTTTTTTCAGAAAAAATTATTTAAAATATTTTTGTATTCATATCTCCATCTAGTCTGAAAAGACTTGAAAATTTCTGTTATTCTCTGATGATAATACAGATTCCTTGAACAAATTTAACTTGTACCATCTAGCAAAATAATGCGTTTATTTTCTGAAAAAAGTTTCTTCTCTCGATCTCTCTAGTAGCTTAATGGGAAAGCACCCATCCGGCAATTGGAAGTTCTAAGGTTCGATTCCCAGCGGAGCAAAAGGAGAAGATCTTTTTTCAGACAAAATTATTCAAAATAATTTTTAATTCATGTCTCCATCTAGTCTGAAAAAACGTTACAAAACGCTATATTCTAAATTGACAAAAAAATAATTTCATTTCCTTCATTGGCTAAATTGTTTACTGCATTTATTAATAAATAATTGATTTATTATTAAATTTATTATAAAAAATTGCATTTTTTAATTAATTTTAATGTTGAAAGCTAGAAATCTGTGTGGTTCACTTCACAGAAAAATAATAATAATAGTAATAATAATAATCGCTCTGAAAAGTTATGCAGCTTTGCAAGGACGCGTTTGAACATTTTATCGCTTGTGTAAAATTCTTTGTTTTGACTTCAGTAACAGATTTTGACCGTTAGGAAGGAATTATGAAAAATACGTAGAAATATCACTAAAGTTTAAACAATGAATTTACAGATTGTATACACGCTAAATTTAAATCAGTCAAAATTTGACTGATTGGATTAATCAAACATGCTTTACCTAAAAAATCATTAATTTTTACTGACAAAAGAGTCGTTTTAACAGATGCATCAGTCAATATTAATGATTGAATCAAACAGTTACATACTTGAAATGACTGATTTTCAGTCAACAGAAGTGACTGATTTTTCTGCTATAATAAAAAAATAAAATTATTTCTTACTTAAAATTCTATATTTGATAACTACATTAGCAATCAACATGAATTATTTAATTTGTGAAAGTTACTGGTTATATCATTCAAAATGACAGATTTAATTAGTAAAAGTAACCTATTACGAAATCGGGAATTTTATTTTTCGGGATTTTTCAGCCGTCCCTGAACTACTTGGTTGAAAGTTAAACAACTTTATTCAAACTATTTTTTTTTATTAAAAATTCATCACTTCATTTGAAAATTCAATTTTTTTTAGTTTAAAAAAAATTTGTTTGAACTGGAAATTTAACTATTTTATTTTTGATGGAAAATTGATATTTTTTGGTTGAAAAAAATGTATTTTGTTGAAAATTTGTCTTTTTGGCAGAAAATTAATAATCTTTGGTTAACAAATTTATTGTTTGGTTAAAAATTTAATTATTTTTTTTTAAATTTATTTTTGTTTTTTATTAAAATTAACTATTCCATATTTGGTTGAAAATTGATCTTTTTGAGGTAAAAATTCAACTATTTGGTTGAAGATTCAACTATTTTTTTTATATTAAATATTCATCATTTTAGTTGAATAATCACATTTATAGTGGTTGAAATTTGAACTACTTTTAAAAAAATTCTTTTTTGTTGTTGTTGAAGATTCATAATTTAAGTCAAAAAATCAACTCTTTGGTTGAAAATTTAACAATTTTGTTGAAAATTAATTTTTTCAACAGACAATATAAGTATTTCATGTTTTATTTAAAAATTGGTCTGTTTTAGTTAAAAATTCAACTATTTGATTGAAAGTTCAACTATTTGTTTAAATATATATGTATATATATTTTTTTTTTCTTGAAAATTCGTCTTTTTGGTAAAAAATTAATCTTCTTGGTTGAAAATTCAATTACTTAATCGCAATTTGAACTGCTTTGTTGAAAATTTATTTTTTCGATTGAAGAAAATTCAACTTTTTGGTTTGAAAATAAATTTTTTTAACTACAAATTTAACTATTCCATTTTTGATGGAATTTTGATTTTTTTTTTAGTTGAAAAAAATGTATTTCGTTGAAAACTCGTCTTTTTGGTAGAAAATTAATTTTTTAGGTTGAAAATTCATCTTTTTGGTCAAAACATTTGTTATTTGATTGAAATTTTAATTATTTTGTTCAAAATTCGTTTTTTTTATTGAAAATTAATTTTGTAAATTGAAATTTAAACTATTCCATTTTTGGTTGATAATGAATTTTTTTAGTTAAAAATTAAACTATTTTTGGTTAAAAATTCAACTACTTGGTTGAAAGTTGTACTCTGTTCAAAATTAATTTTGTTTTAAATTAAAGATTCAAAATTTTAGTTAAAAGCTCATCTCTATGGCTAAAAATGTTACTTTTTCTTGAAATTTGTTTTTTTTTGTTAAAAATTAATTTTTTTTAACGGAAAATTTATTTATACCATTTTTGGTTGAAAATTGATCTTTCTCAATTTAAAATTCAAATCAAAACTGTTTTTAATTAAAAATTAAAATATTTATCGATTGATGTATCCACTGTCTTTTATTTAAAATTTAAATCTTTTTAGGTTGAAATATCAGATATTACATTTTTTTTTAGAATTCATCTTTTTTATTGAAAATTTAAGTATTCCTTTTTGGGTTGAAAATTTATCTTTTTTAGTTGCAAATTCAACTATTTGGTTACAAATTCATGTATTTTCTTAAAAATTCTTTTTTTTTTAGAAAATTAATCTTCTTGGTGCAAAATTCATTGTTTTTTTTTTTAAATTCAACTACTTGGTAAAAAGGTAAATTTTGTTTAAATTACTTTTTGGTTTAAGTGTGATCCTTTCAGTTGAAAATTCATATTTTTGTTCAAAATTTGATCTTTTTTAGTTGAAAATTTATTTAGTTTCTTGAAATTTTTTTTAGTTGAAAATTCGTCTTTTTTGATAAAAAATTAATCTTCTTGATTGGAAATTCATCTTTTTCAAGTGAAAATTCAACTAATTGGTTGAAAATTGAAGATTCATCATTTTAGTTGAAAATTAATCTCATTTATTGAATATTGAACTATTATGTTGCAAATTATTTTTTTTAATTAAAAATTAATTTCGTCAACAGAAAATTCAACTACTCCATGTGTGGTCAAAAATGGACTTTTTTAAGTTACAAATTCAGCAAATTGGTAAATTTAAAATGACTGATTTCATCAGTGAGTCAAATTGTCTAATATGAAAAGTTTTTTTCCCTTTATTAATAAAATTAGGATTTCTTGCTTTTAATTATTGATATTTAAATATTTAAAATAATTTATCTTGTCATTCGTCGAATCTGCATTATTTAAATCAGTCAAAGTTAACATCGAATCAGTCACTTTTGACTGATTCAAATCTAGAGTGTAATGAATAATCTTTCATAATTATTTATAAAAGATTAATAAATCCTGTTTTTTATACCTTGATTAAATTTTTTTCTGACCTTTTCTCTTTCTCTTTACCTCACGTTGCTCAATTCTATTGTAACTTTCGAATTAACCGCAGCTTCGACATTTTTATTATTTTCGCTGATCACTGTACATTCTAATGTACATCAGAACTGAGTGATTTAAAAATTTTTTTCAAATTTTTAAAATACCTAAGAAGTTCTGCATTTTTTTTAATATTGCTGAAAAAGGAGCTGCAAGGTGAATTTAAAAGCAATTTAAAATTTCCTGACTTTTCCCTGATTTTTTGTTTGACCAGAAATTCAATCTTTTTACATTTTTAAGATAGAAACTTTTATTAGCGAAATCAACAAGTTGAGATTCAAATTAAAAAATTTGAGTTTTTAACCAAATACTGGAATTTTCTATTCACAAAGATAAATTTTCAACCAAAAAAACAGTTGAATTTTTAACAAAAAGATTTATTTTCAAAGAAAAATATAATACTTGATATTAAAAAAATCAATTTTCAATAAAATAGTTAAATTTTCAACCAAAAAGAATTTTGAACAAAATAGTTGTATTTTCAACCAAATAGTTGAATTTTCAACGTACAAAGATGAATTCTCAACCATAGAGACAAATTTTTTAAACCAAGAATATTAATTTTGTACCAAAAAAGACAAATTTTCAACAAAATACATGTATTTTCTAACAAATAGTTGAATCTTTAACCAAAAAAGATAAATTTTCAATCAAAAATTTAAATTTGTAGAAAAAAATTAATGCACACGAAAAAAACGAGTTTTCAATAAAGTACTCAAATTTTCAATTAAAATGATATCTGCAAGAAAAAAATGAATTTCTAACAAAGTAGTTAACTTTTAACCAAAACGGAAAAATTTTAAACCAAAACGACGAATTTTCTACAAAACAGTTGAATTTTCAACCCGCAAATATTAATTTTCTACCAAAAAGACAAATTTTCAACAATATAGTTTAATATTAAAACAAATAGTTACATTTTTATGAAAAATATGAATTTTTTATCAAGAAGATTAATTTCATATCAAAAAAGAATTTTCAACAAAAAGATGAATTTTCAAAGAAAAAAATAATAGTGGATACTTCAAAAAATAAAAAATAAAAAAAATGTTCTAAAAATAGTTGAATATCTAAAAAAAAAAAATAAATTTTCAACTAAAAACGAAGAAGTTAAATGTTTAGAAAAAAATTAATTTTCATCAACAAAAAAATTAATTTTCAACAAAATAGTCAAATTTTCAACTAAAGTGATGAATCTGTAACAATAAAATGAACTTTCAACAAAGTAATCTAACTTTTCCCCAAAAAAGACTAATTTAAAAAGAAATACACAAATTTTCAAACTAATAGTTGAATCTTTAAACAAAAAAGATAAATTTTCAACAAAAAATGGAGAAGTTAAATTTGTAGAAAAAAGACCTATTTTTAACCAAAAAGATAAAATTTCTGCAAATCAGTTAAATTTTCAACCTGAAAATATTAATTTTATATCTAAAAGACAAATTTTCAACAATATAGTTTAATATTGTACCAAATAGTTACATTTTTATTGAAAAATATGAATTTTTTATCAAGAAGATTAATTTCCCATAAAAAAAGAATT
This sequence comes from Andricus curvator, assembly GCA_932195095.1. NCBI lineage: Eukaryota > Metazoa > Arthropoda > Insecta > Hymenoptera > Cynipidae > Andricus > Andricus curvator. Next base: position 119,877 of record CAKNYM010050754.1, read on the forward strand.
TAATTTTAAAATTGTTAAATAGAGACACTAAACAAAAGATTCGTTCCAATTTGTAGGGTTTTGTTCATGAATATTTTCTGATTTCTTTTAATTGAGTCTGAATAATTTTAACTCAATTTCTTGAAAGAAATCTTTTTATTAAAAAATTTTTTTGTAATAAGTTTGCACTAAATATAGCAATTTTAGAAATATATATGAAATATTTTTGGATTATTTCTTTTTCCTATTTGTGAAATTGTAATAATCTAATTGAATTGGATTGAATCACCCAAAAAAAAAAAAGATTTATTTTCAAAGAAAAATATAATGCTTGATACTAAAAAAATGAATTTCCAACAAAATAGTTACATTTTCAACAAAAGAGTTGAATTTTCAACAAAATAGTTGAATTTTTAACGAAATAGTTAAATTTTCAACGTACAAAGATGAATTCTCAACCATACAGACAAATTTTTCAAACCAAGAAGATTAATTTTGTACCAAAAAAGACAAATTTTCAACCGAAAATGCAGAAGTCAAATTTTTAGAAAAAAATTAATTTTCAACAATAAAAAAGGAATTATCAATAGTCAAATTTTTAATTAATATGATGAATCTCTAACCAAAAAAGATAAATTTTCAATTAAAAATTTAAATTTGTAGAAAAAAATTAATTCACACGAAAAAAACGAGTTTTCCATAAAATACTCAAATTTTCAACTAAAATGATGAATTTGAAAAAAAAAGAATTTCTAACAAAGTAGTTCACTTTTAACCAAAACAGAGAAATTTTAAACCAAAACGACGAATTTTCAACAATATAGTTTAAAATTGAACCAAATAGTTACATTTTTATTAAAAATATTAATTTTTTATCAAGAAGATTAATTTCCTATAAAAAAAAGAATTTTCAACAAGAAGATGAATTTTCAAACAAAAAAATAATAGTTGATACTTCAACAAATAAAAAAACAAATTTTCAAACAAATAGTTGAATCTCTAAAAAAAAAAAAAAATCAACTGAAAATGCAAAAGTTAAATTTTTAGAAAAAAATTAATTTTCAAAAACAAAAAAGGAATTATCAATAGTCAAATTTCTAATTAATATGATGAATCTTTAATCAAAAAGGATAAATTTTCAATTAAAAATGGGAAATTTAAATTTGTAGAAAAAAATTAATTCACATAAAAAAAACGAGTTTACAATAAAATACTCAAATTTTCAACTAAAATGATGAATCTACAACCAAAAAAATAAATTTTCAACAATATAGTTTAATATTGAACCAAATCGTTACATTTTTATTAAAAAATATGAATTTTTTATCAAGAAGATTAATTTCCTATAAAAAAAATAATATTCAACAAAAAGAAGAATTTTCGAAAAAAAATAATAGTTGACACTTCAACAAATGAAAAAACAAATTTTCAACAAAATAGTTGAATTTTCTATAAAAAAATTGAATTTTTTTAAAAAAGACAAATTTTCAACAGTATACATGAATTTTCAAACAAATAGTTGAATCTCTAACAAAAAAAGATAAATTTCCAACTAAAAATGGAGAAGTTAAATGTTTAGAACAAAATTAATTTTCAACAAGAAAAAAATCAATTTTCAACAAAATAGTCAAATTTTCAAATAAAATTATGAATCTGTAAAAAAAATGAATTTTCAACAAAGTATTTTAACTTTTCCCAAAAAAAGACTAATTTTCAAAAAAAAAAACACAAATTTTCAAACTAATGGATAAATCTTCAGACAGAAAAAGATACATTTTTACCAAAAAATGGAGAAGTTAAATTTGTAGAAAAAATACCTATTTTCAACCAAAAAGACAAATTTTCTACAAATCAGTTAAATATTCAACCCGAAAATATTAATTTTATAACTAAAAGAAAAATTTCCAAGAAATTAGTTCAATTTCTAACCAAACGGTTACATTTTTATCCAAAAATATGAATTTTAAATCAAGGTGATTAATTTCCTAAAAAAAGAAAATTTTCAACAAAATACCTGAACATGAAATTTTAACTGAAAAATATAAATTTTCAACCAAAATGGAACAGTTGAATTGAAATTCTAAAAAAATTAATTTTACAAAAAAAAAATAATTTTTAACAAAATTGTTATATTTTCAAACAATAAAATGATTTTTTAATAAAGTAGTTCAACTTTCAACCAATTAGTTGTATTTTCGACCAGAAAAATGACTTTTTGACCAAATAGTGAAATTTTTAACCAAAAAAGAAAAAGTTACATTTTACGAAAAAAATTAATTTTCAACAAAAAAACAACGACTTTTCAACTAAAATTAAGTAATCTGCAACAAAAAAATGAATTTATAACAAAGCAGTTCAACTTTTAACCGAAAAAGACCAATTCTCAACCAAAAAGATGAATTTTCAAAAAAAGAAGATTAATTTTCTACCAAAAAAGACAAATTTCCAACAAAATACATGAATTTTCAAACAAATAGTTGAATCTTCAACCATAAAAGATATATTTTCAACAATACATGGAGACGTTAAATTTTTAGAAAATAAATAAATTAAAATTTTTTTTAACAATTGACTCAATTTTCACTTTAAAATTATGTTTTCCCAACAAAAAAATGAATTTTTAACAAAGTAGTTCAACTTTTGAACAAAAAAGACCAATTTTCAACCAAAAAGATAAATTTTCTACAATATAGTTGAATTTTCAACAAATATTAATTTTCTACCAAAAGAACAATGTTTAATAATAAAGTAGTTGAACTTTCAATCAAGTAGTTGAATTTTCGACCAGAAAAATGACATTTTGACAAAACAATGGAATTTTCAACCAAATAGCAGAATTTTGAACTAAAAATATAAAAGTACATTTTTTAATTAAAAGGAATTATTTTTTAATCTGAAATAGTTTTATTTTATAGTTTCCTTATCATCAAAAAATTAGAAAAAATATTCTCTATTTCTTTACGTTACTTCAAATATAAATTATTAAAACTTGTACAATTTGACTGACATTTTTAACATCGAATTTTTTATGAACAGAATAAAACAATTTCAGATTAAATTTCAAAATTTTTTTATTTATTTATTAATTTCAACGAAAAAAGATTCCTTTTCTACCTACAACGATGAATTTTCAACCAAATGTTCATTAAACTTCAACCAAAAAAAGTTGCATTATGAACCAAATAATTAATATTTTCAGAAGACAGTTGAATTTCCCATCCAAAAGAATATTGACAAAATAGTTAAATTTTCAATAAAATAATTAAATTTTTAACAAAATAGTTGAATTTTCTAATCATTTTAGTTAAAAACTCATCTCTATGGATAAAAATTGAACTATTTTGTTGAAAATTCGTGTATTTTGTTAAAAATTCGTCTTTTTTGGCTAAACTCCACTGTTTCTTTTATTTTAAATAAAAATATTTTTGGTTAAAATATCAACTGTTTTTGATTGTAAATAAAAATATTTTTTGTTTGAAATATCAAAAATTAAGACATTTTTTGATGATAATTCATCTTTTTTAGTTGAAAATTCAACTAGTTATTTAAAGTTTTACTTTTTTAAAAATTAATTTTTTATTAAAGATTCATTATTTTCGTTTGAAACTCATATATATTGTTTAAAATTTAACTGGTTTGTTGACACTTCGTGGTTTTTTAGTTTAAAATTAATTTTTTCAAGTGATAATTTAACTATTCCATTTTTGGTTAAAAATTGATTGTTTTTTGGTTTAAAATATAACCTTTTGCTTAAATTTTTTGTTGTTGTTGAAAATTTGTCTTTATGGTAGAAAATAATTCTTGGTTAAATATTTTTTTTGGCGTAAATTCAATTGTTTAAAAAAAAAATTAAAATTAGAATCTATTTTAGCTGAAATATCAAATACTTGATTAAAAGTTGTACTCTTTGAACATTTTTTTTTTATTAAAGATTTATTATTTTAGTAGTTAACTCATATCTATTGTTGAAAATTCAACTATTTTGTTAAAAACTCGTTTTTTTGGTTAAAAATTATTTTTTAAACCTGAAAATTCAACTATTCCAGTTTTGGTTAAAAATTGATTTTTTTTTGTTTAAAATTTAACCTTTTGCTTGAAATGTCATGTATTTTGTTGAAAATTTGTCTTTATTGGTAGAAAATAATTCTTGGTTGAAAATTTTTTTTTTCGCTTAAATTCAACTGTTTAAAAAAAATTAAAATTAGATTTTTTTTAGCTGAAATATCAACTACTTGATTGAAAGTTGTACTTTGTGAATTTTTTTGTTGTATTAAAGATTTATTATTTTAGTAGTAAACTCATATCTATCTATTGTTGAAAATTCAACTATTTTGTTAAAAACTCGTTTTTGTGGTTACAAATTATTTTTTAACCCTTAAAATTTAACTATTCCATTTTTTGGTGGAAAATTCAACATTTTTCGATGAGAATTCATCTTTTTTGGTTAAAAATTCAACTACTTGATTAAAAGTTATACTTTGTTAAAAATTCATTTTTTTATTAAAGATTTATCTTTTTTTTTTGAAAAATTATCTCTATGATTAAAAATTTAACTATTTTGTTAAAAATTCGTTGTTTCTTTGTAAGGAAATTGCTTGAATTCTACTGGTTTTTATTTAAAATTGAAATCTTTCTTGGGTTGAAACATCAAATACTTGATTGAAAGTTGTACTTTGTTAAAAATTAATTTAAAAAAAATTAAGATTAATTATTTTAGTTGAAAATTCATATCTATGGCTTAAAATTTAACTATTTTGTTGAAAATACTTTGTTTTTTGGTTAAAAAATTAATTTCTTAACTGAAAATTTAACGATACCATTTTTGGTCGAAAATTGATCTTTTTGGGTTTAAAATTCAACTAATTGCTTGCAATTTTATGTACTTAGTTGAAAATTGGTCTTTATTGGTAGAAAATAAATCTCGGTTGAAAATTCCTTTTTTTTAGTTTAATTGAACTGCTTTTTTATTTAGAATTTAAATCCTACTCGACTGGAATATCGACTGTTTTTATTTGAAATTGAAATTTTTTTTTATACATTAACTATTAGGACATTTTTCGATGAGAATTCATCTTTTTTAGTTGAAAATTAAACTACTTGGTTGAAAGTTGTACTTTTCTAAAAATGGATTTTTTATTAAAGATTCATTATTTTCGTTGAAAACTCATATATATTGTTTAAAATTTAACTTGTCTGTTGAAACTTCGTGGTTGTTTTAGTGAAAATTAATTTTTTCAACTGAAAATTTAACTATTTAATTTTGGTTAAAAATGGATTGTTTTTTGGTTTAAAATTTAAATTTTTGCTTGAAATTTCATGTATTTTGTTGAAAATTTGTCTTTATTGGTAGAAAATAATTCTTGGTTGAAAAATTTTTTTTGCCTTCATTCAACTGTTTAAAAAAAAAATTAAAATTAGAATTTTTTCTAGCTGAAATATCAACTACTTGATCGAAAGTTGTACTTTGTGACATTTTTTTTTTTGTATTAAAGATTTATTATTTTAGTAAATTGAACTATTTTTTTGAAAATTCGTTGTTTTTTGGTTGAAAAATTAATTTCTTAACTGAAAATTTAACGATACCATTTTTGGTCGAAAATTGATCTTTTTGGGTTTAAAATTCAACTATTTGCTTGCAATTTTATGTACTTAGTTGAGAATTTGTCTTTAGTGTTAGAAAATAAATCTTGGTTGAAAATTCATTTTTTTAGTTTAATTGAACTGTTTTTTTATTCAAAATTTAAATCCTACTTGGTTGAAACATCGACTGTTTTTTATTTGTAATTAAAATATTTTTTGATACATTAACTATTAGGATATTTTTCGATGAGAATTCATTCTTTTTAGTTGAAAATTAAACTACTTGGTTGAAAGTTGTACTTTTCTAAAAATTGATTTTTTATTAAAGATTCATCATTTTCGTTGAAAACTCATATATATTGTTTGAAATTTAACTTGTTTGTTGAAAGTTCGTGGTTTTTTTAGTTAAAATTAATTTTTTCAACTGAAAATTGAACTATTTAATTTTGGTTAAAAATGGATCATATCTATTGATGAAAATTCAACTTTTTTGTTGAAAACTCGTTTTTTTGGTTAAAAATTAATTTTTAAACCTTAAAATTCAACTATTCCATTTTTTGGTGGAAAATTCAACATTTTTCGATGAGAATTCATCTTTTTTGGTTAAAAACTCAACTACTTGGTTGAAAGTTGTACTTTGTTAAAAATTCATTCTTTTATTGAAGATTTCTCATTATTTTGAAAACTTATCTCTATGATTAAAAATTTAACTATTTTGTTAAAAATTCGTTGTTTCTTTATATGGATATTGCTTGAATTCTACTGTTTTTTATTTAAAATTGAAATATTTCTTGGGTTGAAATATCAACTACTTGGTTGAAAGTTGTACTTCGTTAAAAATTAATTAAAAAAAAAACTCTTTTCTTGAAAATTGGTTGTTTTTTGGTTAAAAAATTAATTTTTGGTCGAAAATTGATCTTTTTTGGTTTGAAATTCAACTATTTGCTTGAAATTTTATGTACTTAGTTGAAAATTGGTCTTTATTGGTAGAAAATAAATCTTGATTGAAAATTCATTTTTTTAGTTTAATTCCACTGTTTTTTTATTCAAAATTTAAATCCTACTTGATTGAAATATCGCCTGTTTTTTATTTGTAATTAAAATATTTATTGATACATTAACTATTAGGACATTTTTCCATGAGAATTCATCTTTTTTAGTTGAAAATCAAACTACTTGCTTGAAAGATGTACTTTGTTAAAAATTGATTTTTTTTATTAAAGATTGATCAACAAATTTTTATATTGAAATTGGTTGAATTATACTATTTTTTATTTAAATTTGAAATCTTATTTGGTTGAAACATCAACTATTTTTAAACAAAAATTGAAATTTTTTTTGGGTTGAAATATCAGGAATGACAATTTTGTTGTTAATTTATCTTTTTATGGTTATAATGTCATAAAATGTCATAATATATCATAAAAAACTATATCACGATGAGTCAACATATTCTCACACTTTGAAGAAGGATTTGCGTAAAACAAATATTTCACCAATTTTATCTTTCACGAGACAGTTGTAAATTTGTAGGCACTGTCTAGTAGTACGGGATTTTCTATAAGACAGTCAAGTACAGCGCTAGGAATTACGGTAAATATTATATAAATATATATATTAAATATAAGAAAATTATTGGTCCTGAATCTGAATTATCAAAAATTTTAATAATTAAATCAGTACTATAGATTCCAAATGAAAAATTATTTATTTAAATTTCACTCATTGACATCTTTTGAAATATTTTAAGACCCGGAAAAACCGGGAAATAACAGTGAATATATTTTGTACCGAGATTTTTTTTAATTGTTAGTAGAAAAAGATTTCTTATCGCTTTCTATCTGACTATTCTTTTTAGTCTTAAGTTTTAATCATTTATTTCGAAATTTAAAAATGTTTAAATAAAGTCTTAGAGGGTTTACCAATTAAAAACAATGGTAAAATTTAGATTAAAGCTCGATAAATTATTTTTGATTTTCAAATAATTTCAAATTCGTAGATTCATATTAAAGAAACTGAAAAATTGAAGACGTTTCAAATTGAACAATTTCGAATTGAATAGTTCAAAAAATTAATCTTTCACAGTTGAGCAATATTTGACTGATAATTTATTTTTTATTTATTTGAGATAACCCAACAGTTTACACTAATTACAGGGTTATCTATAATTTATGTATTAAATTAGGCGTTTTATTTTTATTAAGTTAATTAATGGTAATGCCACAATAGACATTTTCTAAATGAAAGAAATGTTTTTAAAAATGAAGTATTGTCTAGAAATAAATAAAAACAATATTTTGATGTAACAATGAATGCTTTTTCAATATTTTTTTCAGTCGTACAAAAATAATAAAATAAATCATATAAATATAATATCAACAATAATACAATATAAAAATTTCGAATAACTATTTATTTCTTAAAAGTTTTTGAACACTTAAATTCGAGCTGAAATTAAATTCTGAGAATTGAGAACAAGAAAATAAGAATTATCAGTTTGTTTCTTAACTTTATATAAATATAATTTTTATAAGATTCTTGGGAAAATTAAAAAAGATTTTTGAATATTTCAGACGTGTCAAAAAATAATCTAGACGATTTGAAGGACATTTTATTTTATAGGATTTTACAATTTCGAAAATTGGGCAGAAATCAAGAAGTATTTGAGAAATTTTCGGAAATGTTTCCAAGTTTTTAAATATTTCTAATTTATTTAAAACGTCTTAAATTCCTAAAAATATTTTTAACTGACTCGAATTTTTCTTCAAATTTTGAAAAATCGTTCAAAATGTTAAAAATTGTCTTATAATCTTTTAAACTTTTCCCAGGAATTTTAAGAAAATTTGTTTATTCTCTTGAAACCTTTCGAAATTCTTTTAAAGTATCTAAAGTTTTTTCTTGAAATATTTCAAAATCTACATTATTTATAAAAATCTTTTAAAGTTTAAAATTCTTTTTAAATTGAAACAGTTTGCTATAAAATCTTCTAGACTCTTTTTCGAAAGTTTAGACAATCGTTTGAAATGTTCAAGAACCTTTTTCAATTTTTTCTTAAAGATCATTTTTCAAAATGAACAATGAGTTAATATTTTTACGCGAATCTTGAAAAAATTCTTTTCTTACTCCTTTCAGACCTTCGATCTTTAAAAAATATTCAAATTTTTCCTGCATTTGTTTTTAAATTCTGCAAAATTAAAAAAATTTCCTTAAAATCTTTCATATTTTTGTTTCACAATTTCAGAAATCTTTTGAAATTTTTTGAAATCTTTTTAAATAATGTCTTAAAATTGATTTTTAGAAAAAAAAAAGAATTTTTCCTAGGAACCTGAAATTTTTATTTTATTTTGACGAAACCTTACAAAAATCTTTACAAGTTTTAATTATTTTAGAATCGTTTCAATAGTTCTGAATATCTCTTAAACTTACTCAATTTTTTTCTAAAATCATGTAATAGGTCAAAATTGCAAAATTTTGCTTTAAGATCTTTTACACTCTTTTTAAAAATTTTAGGAAATCATTAAAAATTTTTTGTAATCTTTTTCAATTTTCTCTTAGAATTCATTACAAAACAATCTTTTAAAATTTTTCCATGAATTTTAAGAACTTTTGTCATTCTCTTGACACCCTGTAAAATTCGGTTTACCCAACACTTTTTTAAATACATATTCTTTTTCCACACATTTTGAAATCTTTAAAATTTCAAAATCTTGAATAACACAGAAAAAACTAAGAATAATATTTGTTGCAGGAAATTTTTTAGAGCGACAAAGTTTTGTTCAGCCAACTTCGCGTCTTTCAAAATACATGTGTTTGTCATGGAAAAACAAAAGAAAGTTTAACCGATATTTGTGTAAAGTTTATCCTTTGAAATTAATTTTTGTTGCAAAGAATCTTTCGTCGGAAATCCATGTAAAGCTTATCTTCTGTTTTTTTTTTCTGTGAAAATTTAATCTCCTCAAATCTTTCATAATTATTAAAAATCTTTTTTTTTTCGAATTCTGCAAAATAAGTTTTTGCCCATAATTTAGTTTTTCTGATCTCTTTGGAATTGTAAGAAAGTTTACAAATTATAGTGTGGTAGCGAAATTTTAAGAACGAAATTATTTTCCATTATCAAACAATCATTTTCGATTTAAATTTTCTCTTCTATCAATAACGTTCAGAAATATTTAGAAATAAATTTTATGATGAAGTAAAATTATTTATTTAGAAATGTTGACATGCAAAGTTCATGGTGCAGAAAATTCATAAACTAAAAATGTTACGTAATCGGGTCAAAATACCGTAGCTGTATTCTTTTACTATTTTAGCAACAAAATTTTTTGGTGTTTCAAAACCATTCATCATTATCGAGAATCGACTCATTAAATACGGTTTAACGTTTTCCATAGTGTTTATATCAAGTGTGATAATTAGATCATCAAAATAAGGCAAAATATTGATATTTCTAGTGACATCACCTTTCTCAATTTTATACAAACATCGATCAACTGAGGAATTTTTGAAAACCTTTTGTTTGAGTATATGATCAAATCGTTGAAACCCATATCTAGCAGATTGCTTTAAACCATATATTGCTCTGTTCAATTAACATACTTGATCTTCTTTTACTTTAGCCCCTTCCGGTATACGCATATAAATTTCCTTTTTTTATAAACCGTTAAGAAAAGCCGTTTTAACATCCATTTGATGGATTAATAATCCATTTTGATTCGTGAAAGCTATTCGAAAAGTTGTAATCCGCAAATGTTTCATGGTAATCAAACAAATATTGTTGACTGAATTCCTTCGCAATCACTCTCGCTTTATATTCAGTTAGATTTCCATGGATATCGTGTTTAATAACAAATACCCATCTACAGTCTGCAATATTTTCATAATTACGGTTTTCTATTTCTTGGTATGACTTGGGAATTTCACAAACTATTGACTGTGCACATAAATAGGAACTATGCTCTTCACTATAAGAAATATAAGGCATATTTTTAATGTATAGCATTCCTGAAAATAAAACAAGAATTCAACGATCAAATTCGGACAAACACCACAAAATGCTCCTATTGCAATTCCTAAAAACAAAAAAATTTGTTTCTTTGCACAAAAATAAAAAAGAGGAAAGAAAAATGAGAAGGCAACCAACCAAATCCCCTTCCTTCTCTTTTTTATTTCTTTCGTCTTTTTTATTCTTATTATTATCAAATCACAATATGAAAGCATGTACGATATTTACCAATGTTTGGGTGCTCACACAGCACCCTTATCAAGGCAAGAAAAATTAGAGCAGGTCGGAACAGTGACGAAATAACGACGCTATTGCCTCGATACCTGACAACTAATTGTGGGTCAAAAGGAAAATCCGTTAAAAACAAACAAGAAATAAGAGAAAGTCAAGACCCATGAAAACTTATTGGTAAATGTAATTAATCATACTAGAATAACTTTTGTTTAATTTATCGAATTCAGTTTTTTAATTCATAGACAACTGATTTTGTTTTTTAATATAAAGCATTTCCATGAATTATCCCTTTCTCTCATTACTTTCACTGTGTAAAATTTCAACATTATCCCAGTCAAACTCATGGTCAACATCCACAAACCCTCTCGTATGTCTAGCAAGAACACTCTTATAACAACGTCCTAAACGAACATCACTTTTGTGTTCCTCCACCCTGTTATTAAGAAGTCTGCCAGTCTGTCCCACATAAGTCATCTTACAGATCTTGCAAGAGATCTTGTAAACACCAACTTTTTCAAATTTATCTAAAGGATCTTTACCAAAAGTTATTATTGAATCCATTTTAAATGGTATACGGAAAATAGTATGAATACTAAATTTTTTCGACATAAATTCAATAGTTTTCGAAATTTGACCAAAAAAAGAAAGAACAAAAGTATTGAAAGAACTATATTCTCTCAATTCTTTCTGTTTATCTGTAGATAAAATGTTACTTCGTTTGTTTTTGATTTGTTGAATTCTAATTGTGATATGTTGCTCAATTAACTTTTGTGGGTAATGATTAAGAAAAAGGATATTCCTAACAATATTCAAATTCTCTTTGTGAAATGAAATATGGGACAAACCTAGAGCTCTGTCAACTAAGTTTTTGATTACTGCAATTTTCTTTTGAAAAGGATGAGCCGAAAAGAAATTTAAAATTCTACCTGAATATGTACTTTTCCTATACCAATTGGTAATAATATTACCATCCTGACCCTTAATTACTTCTACGTCCAAAAAACTGATTCTATTATTATTCTCTATTTCATGGGTGAACTGAAGTTTTGAATGAAAACTATTAAAAGCATCAAAAACTGCCTGTAACTTTGCTAGAGGAACACATAATAAGGTGTCATCAACATACCGAAAGTAAGAGGGCAAAATAAAATCTAGCTTCTTGAAAGCAAAGACCTCCAAATCTTCCATAACTATTTCTGCTAAAATCGGAGAAATGACTGAACCTATAGGAGTACCGCATTTTTGCCTATAAAAAAATCCATTGAATTTAGAATAAGTTCATCCCATCTATTCAAAATTGCCTGTTTAACCAATTCAAGGGGTATATTTGGAAACATTGCAACAACATCCAAAGAAATCATTACATGGTCATCAGGAACAGTTTTTTGAATAATAATTGTTTGGAATTCCCAGCTATTTTTAATATTTTATTTGGAAGTTGTACTTGAGTCTTTAAGTATCAAATTAAATTTTTGTTCTAAAAATTTCGTGGGAGTGTTAATAGTTGAAATAACCAATCTCAAAGGATAGCCATCTTTATGAATCTTTATCAAACCATAACATCTTGCAAGAACTGTGTCTTCGGTATTTATATCAGTCCATCTAATATCCTTTCCCAAAAGTTCTTTCTTTTTCCAATTGTCTAGAATCTTGAAAGTGTCTCTTGTTAATTATTTCAGCGGATTTTCATTCAATAATTCAAAGTTTTCACGATTGGAAAGTAAATCATCCATATCCCTAATATAATCTCACTTCTTCATACAAACTGTAATATTGCCTTTATCAGCCTTCATGCAAATTATATCAGGGTTGGTTTTAAGGAAATCTTTCGTTATCCTGAAACCTTCAGAAATTTTACGATCAATACTACTAATGTGCAAACAATTTTTATCAACAAAGCTCTTTGACAAGTGTAAAACCTTGTTTCGGAAATCCTGTTGATCTTATATTGGAATTTTGTGTATACTTGATTCAGCATCTTTGACTATTTCCATCATTTGTTTCGATTTAGTTTTAATCACATGGTTACTAAAACCTTTTCCTAATGTGAGACTATCTGTAACTGAATCAGGAATTTGAATATTTGCCAAATTTACAAACCAAGGATCCTTATCTTCTTTTTCAAAAATCTTGTGTAAATTTAAATTTTAATTCGTGCACTCCGTCTTAATTTGTTTTCACCTAAATCAGTTTGCAGTGTACAGGAGGTCGTGAAGATTTAAAATTAAATTCATCAAAGATAACATCACGGTAACATCACATCATACATTTATATGTTTCGACATTTGGTACCTTATAGTCATTTTATTCATAACCCACGAGTATACCTTTGAATGACTTTTTGTCAAACTTAGCTTTCTTGGTTTTATCATGAATGTAAGCTGTACTACCAAAATTGTTTAAATTGCCTAATCTTTTTTTTTACTATACCAAAGTTCGTACGGAGTTTTATTTTGTAAAATGGCCTTTGTAGGCTTTAGATTAAGCAAATATGTTGCAGTCAGAATTGCCTTCCCCCACAACTCTTTGCTTAAATCTGCACCATGTATCATGGCTCGGGCCTTTTAAACTAATGACCTGTTCATGCGTTCGGTCACCGCATTCTGTTCAGGGGTATACAGTACAGTTAAATGATATTGTATTCCCTTCTATACACAAAAAGCTTTAAATTCATTCGACAGATATTCATTCCCGTTGTCGCAATAAGAATAAGCAATTTTCAAATTAAAAGGTGCTTCGCTTTTATTAACAAAATCGTGAAATACTTGAAACACGTCAGATTTATAATTAAGAAAATAAATAACCGTATAATGAGTAAACTCATCAATAAATGTCACGAAATAATTTTTGTCATCAGTAGTTGAAGGTTTAATTGGCCCGCATACATCTGTATGAATAACAAATAATGGCCTCAAAACATGAGTTCTGTCTTTAAATTTTAAAAAAGGACGACGGGCTTGTTTCCCATGAATACAAGCTTCGCATAACTCATTTGTGAGACTTATTGCATTTAATTTTTGACTGTCAGAAAGTAAACCATTTGTTTTAATTTCTAGAAACTTTGACCCTTCTATGTGCCCTAAATGTTCATGCCAAAGTTTGTATGTGTTTTGTAATGTGTTTTTCTCAGCACTCAGCTGATTAAACATATTTTTATTTACAATAAAATTTACACATTAAATTCAGTGAGTTCCCAGTGAGAATGGTTTTGCTATCCTTTTTAATAATCACTTTTCCAGGTTCGCTGAAAATAACTCACATTCTAGCTTCTTGGATTAGGCATACAGATTATATATTGTATTGAAGAGCAGATGCGTATAGAAAATTTTTTAAAATCCCGGTCACTCCTAAGTTTGTTGTTACTTTTATCGTTCCTTTTTTAGTTGAAATTAGAGCTTCATTCCTCTTCGCGATGGAAATTTTGAGTGGTACTTCCAACTATGTAATTGTTGTAAAAGCATTTAGCTGATTTACCAGATGATCAGTTGTACCGAAATCCAATATAAATTTTAATTTGTTTGTTGAACTTGTCTCTCCATCCATCAAGGTTCCAGCTCCACTCATAAAGGCAAATTTCCTCTTTCTCCATCAGTTTGGGCCTTTTAGCAATTCTGAATTGTTCTCGGACGTTCTTCTGGAGTTTGAAGTGACTTTTTGTAATAGAAGTAGTTTTTCTTCTCATGATTTTTTCTTCCATAGTCGAAAATTCTTCCATTTTTTATTAGTTTGTTTTTGATTTTTGGTTGTTTGTTTCACTTCCGTTTGTAACACTTTTGCACTTGTTTCACCACTTTCATTTCGAAGTTTTATCTCGTAGTCCAATAATCTAGTTTTCACAAAAGCAAGACTTAAGGTGTCGTCTGATAGAGTTTGGATTGCAGTAACAACAAAATCGTATGAGGTTGGCAGTGTTAACAGTATTCTGGCAACCTGGCTCATTTCATTTAATTTTTCATCTGCTGCCTGCAGTTCCACAACTATTTCATCGAAATTCATAAAATGTTTTGTGAGAGGAGTATCTCCTTCTAGTTTTAAGCTCAGCAATATCTTTTCCACGACCAGCTGTGTTGCTGAACTTTTCCGCTCATATATTGAATCCAACTTTTGTAAAATATCTCGAGAAGTATCTTCCTCTGTCGTAAACCCAATCATGGAATCACTTAAATGTTCGATAATAATTCCCTTTGCAATTCTTTTTTGCTTTCGCCATTCATCAAACAATAATTACACCGCGATATTATCAAACAATAGTCACTTTACTTTGATTCCGTACCTGGGCCCATAACCTTTTGGTTATTGTAGGGAAGGAATAAGGAATAATGAGTAATTGCAATTTGAATTTTATTTGAGAAGAAGTATTTCATTCAATCGGTCTGTTCGAATCAAGACCAGTCAAAAGACTGAGAAAGGCAATGGCTCTCCCTATGGCACACTCTCCATGCCACCAGGAATGTTTATATAAACATTTTGGAGAATAAGTCAATCACCATAATTCTAAGAAACATATCTATGCATTACGCGGTGTTAATTAACTTGAATTATTTTTGCTTATCCCAATATTGTTTATTATTGAAATAGGCCTGTCATTGTTTACATCTGCAGAATCGTCAGTTTTAAGATTAGTTAATGCAGGTATCAAGTCCGTACCAGATGTCAACCAGATGTCAATTTATAGCCTAGTCGACCCTTAATTTGATCTATTTTATTGTTCTGATTTGTGTGGAATATTGGGTTTCATACACTATTAAAATAGGAAGCTAATGCATTAGCAGTAGTATCTGGTTTATATAATTTTGTACCATTATCGTACATTATTACTAGCAACCTCGATGCGTTCTTTAGATTCCCCAGACAATTCACAAATTTGGTAGGATCTTTTTTTAAAGCTTTCTCGGAATTACAAGTAAAGAGTTGGTAATACCGGTTAATAAAATTTTTTACTTCAGATCGTAAGGAGCTTAAGTTGCTCTGTAAGTTATAATTTCCTGATAGAATCCTGAGTTTATTCCTTTATTTTTCTTTTAAATTTATTCTGCCAATTAGCTCCTTAAAATACCATATTGAATATTTACCTATTTCAACTATATCAACTATTTTTTTAAAAAGTCATATTTTTCGGTCGAAAATACAACTGTTTCGTTGAAAAATCTTATTTTTGAATAGAAAATTTGTCCTTTTGGATTCTGCAAAAAATTGAATTATTTTGTTGAATAATCAACTATTTCGTTAAAGACAGATAGAAAATCTGTCCTTTCAGATTAAAAATTCATCTTTTTTGGTTAATAAATTTCAATATTTGGTTGGAAATTCAACTATTTTCTTAAAAAGTCATC